>PVJS01018769.1:0-34493 GCA_004027185.1 Glis glis | reverse complement strand
TTCTACCTCCACGCTACACCCCCGGCCCTATTTTTTATACTTTATTTTGAAACAGGGTCTCACGAAGTTGTGGAGGGCCTCACTAAGTAGAGATAGAGAGAGAGAGAGAGAGAGAGAGAGGGAGAGAGAGAGAGAGAGCTGAGGCTGGCCGTGAACCTGGATCCTCCAGTCTCTGCCTCCCAAAGTACTGGGATTACAAGCATGTGCCACCACGCCCGGCACCTAGCATGTTTTCTAAGACATTTACAATTATTATTATTAGTAGTAGTAGTAGCTTGATGCAAGATATCAATAATTAGCAAGGCATTCAGAGAACATGCATTTATTATGGCCAGAAATATATTGACTTAATTGCTACCCTCAAGGAAATTATCTTACAAACAATTATAACTCAATATGTTAAATTCTAGTACAGAAACCGTGAAAAGCAAAGGAAAGAGAATAAAGTTTCTTGGAGACGGAGGAAGCTTTCTGAACAAGGTGTTCAGAACCATGCGGTTCAGAAGCAGATCCAGGTTTTGCGAGGCCTGAAGCTTATCCAGTTTGAAGCTTCTCTCTTTAGAGAAACAAAACAAAGTTCCAAGTGCAAAACCTGGAACAGCGCCTTCAAAGGGGCAGGTGAAAGTGAGGATCTCTGACACACAGGCTAAAGCATTACAGACAAATAGCTCTGCTGAGGTCTAAATCAGAGAGTGAGGAAGTGAGACCAAGATGGCACTAGCAGAACCTTTTAAAAAGGGAGGGGTGGAGGGATGCAGAGCCTTAGTACGGTCAAGCAATGCCTTTAATTTGGGGGGAGGGGTGGAATTTGGGCTTCTGAATGAATATCCATCATTTCAGCATTGACTCCAGGTGCCAACAAATGTCAAACGTACCAAATTCCATATATGCATGGATCTGTCTCCAGGCTTTGTGATCCTTTATGGTGATCCATTTATCTTGTCTTGAGCCAACACAATGCTGTTCCGATGAGTATATATCTACTGTATGCACAATTTATATTATGGCAAATTCCTCTCTTCTCCTCCTCCTCCTCCTTCTTTAAATAGCATAAGGGTATCTCTATGTGCACTGCTTTTTTTGTCCATAAGGAATTCTCAATTGGCAAGTTCAGTTTCACACTGTCGAAGGGAGGGGGATTCCTTATATGCCTCCATCTGCAAGTGTCCATGTCCCCCACCTTCTGTTCATTGGAGCTTCCAAATATCTAGTATTATTGACCACAGGTGATGAAATAATATGGCATGAATACGTCGTAGTGTAAAATAATTATAGTAATTGTGGTTCTGCTAAACTCACCAATGTAAAGAGACTCTCAGGTAGGGTTTTAAAAATAAGAACCAAGAAATAGAAGGGAGAACAGTAGAGAAGGGGACCTGGGGAAACAGGGAGGAGGGTAGGGAAAATGGAAGTCCTGGGGAATGAAATTGACCAAATTGTGCATGTACAAAGATGTTGCAAGGAATCCCACTGTTGTGTATAATTCGATGCACTGGTAATTTTTTTTAAATAAAATTATACACAAAAAAAACAGGGAAAAGGGAGGGAGCTAGGGAAAGAATAAGCCACTCATTGGTCAGAAGACAATGGCAGGAAATAAGAATTTATTTACAGTCAGGAAGGGTTCAGAGAGCCTGGAAGGGCAGCAAGTGGAGATGGGATTTTATATTATGAGCATCTGAAATTCACTGGAAGATTGTGAAAGCCAGTATGAAATGATTGATGAAGCTTTTAGTAGGCACAAAAGATTCAAGTCGGGAAACTGCTTGTCATAGACAAGTGTTTGATATCTTCAATATATTTGTCAATGTCCTAGACCAGATAATTGGCATTTAGCTTTATTATTTCTGCTACATACATTAATGGAGCATTTATAATAGCCAAAGATAAAATATCAGAATGTTTAAAAACATGAAAATTATAAGGTATATTTTTGGCATATTTGTTCCTCGAGACATACATTATTATGCAGTTATTAAATCATATTTATGAAAAGTCTTTACAAACTGGAAAAACACTTGAAATTTCAAGAGAAAAACAGGTTATAGAAATATATGTATATATACATAGTTATATTTATAAGTATCTATCTATCTATATATACATATGTTTAAGTACATAGAAAATGACTGTAAGAAATTATTCCAATATATAAAATGACATCTTTGATTGGTGTCCTGGGGAAATATTGTTTGCTTATCTTTTACATATTTTCAATAACATGCATGTATTGATCAATGATTGTGTAAAAATCATCATTTAAAGCATCGTGCTCACTTTGTAAGTTCCACTCCCAATTACCACCTCCTCTGGAAAACTCTGATGCCTGACCCCTCTCCCTGCTCCCGATGCCTCCAGACCAGAGGTACATGTTCCATCCTTTAAAAACCATTAGAACTGCTGTATGCCTCTTGCTCCATGATCATATCCAGCATCCTGAGCTCCCCAAAGAACAGAGACCCCACAACAGGAGACTATGGCTGCAACTCCATTTCAGAGCCTTGAACATAGTTGATGTGAAATAGTTGTTCAATTGAAATGGATTCAGAATATGCCGGCAACTGTGGACGTGTATAAGTTATTCAGTAAGACTAATTGAGGGTTCCATAAGGGAAAGTAGAGAACATTTTCCAGTGACCATACAATTTAAAGGATGACAATAATAATTCTAAGGGCTTTGGCATCTGCCATCACATTCGTCCTTTCCAGGAGCTCTGTGAGGGCAGCTATTTTTACCCACTGCAGCTGGGATATTTGTGAAGCGATGCTATTCCTTACCTTATAGAATTATTGCAAGATTAAATGAAATTGTCTATGTAAAGTGCTTGTGTGCCTGGCACCGAGGAGGGGAGAAAATGGTCATTGTTTTGTTTTCTGCGATTTGTTCACGGTCAGAATTTAGCAAAGTACTAAGAGGATCTTTTCAGCCCTATCTCTTCCTTTTCCACTGTGCCACAATAACCGGCCGGAAAGCAACTCTCTTTCTTCTCTCCTGAAGGTTTCTGGTGCTCATCTGCCCCTGCAGCTGACACGGGTGAACAGCTCTCAGTGCTTTGTGCTTTTTTAGTTCAATGATTCAGTCACTTCTCCAGTGACCCCGATCACCATTATGGTTCCAGAAAAGACAATTAGACATTTTGAAAACTGAAAAATATTATCACATATTTAGTATCAGCAGCCCACAAACTTTCCAATAACAGATGCAATTCTTCCTAGAATGAATGCACCTCTTATGTTTATCATCCTGAGGATGACAGCTTTCATTGACCAAAGGCCAGCGACATATTCTCCCAGGTCACCTGCCTAGGTCAATGCCGTTTAACTATTGCACAAACCCAATGAGGTTATCTGTTAGCATCTCCATTTTTCACGTGTATTCTTTTCAGCTTAGGGAGGTTAAGTGAATTGCCCAATGTTTTTAAGCTTGAGAATGGCAGAACTAGGTCTGTCTGGCTGCAAGGGTCCTTCATGCTTTTTGCATTTACCATATAGGACATAATTAGTAAGTAAATTACAATAACGAAAGAACAGATACAGGTTGAGGTGAAATATCCTAACCTTAGCCATCACTGATTTTGCCATCTTTAGGTAGGGAGTTATCTGGGTAGGTCAGAAGAGGACTCTCCTAAAAATATTATTTCCCTTCTAAATGGTTTTATTTATTCACCTCCTGCCAAAGAGTGAAAAGAAGCATCCAAAACTCAGAAAGCAGCTGAACTTGGTGGCACATGCCTGTAATCCCAGTTCTTGGGAGGCTGAGGAAGGAGGATTGCAAGTTTGAGGCAGCCTCAGCAACTTAGACCCTCAGCAACCTAGCGAGACCCTCTTTCAAAATAAAAAATAAAATAGGGCTTGGAGTGTGGCTTGGAGATAGAATGCCCCTGGGTTTAATCCCCAGTACAAAACAAACAAACAAACTCAGAAAGCCCATAATCAATCCAAGTCTAGTTTAACCTCAATTCCTCCCCAGGCCCTTCAAGAGTAGGATGCACATCATCAGCCCTTCTTTTTGCAGTCCTGGATCCTCTGTTCTCCTCCTACCGCATGCCACATCTGCAGTCACCGCAGGAACATCTGGGAAAGGTAAGTAAACACACTCTAGTGAGTGAGAAGCGGAGGGGACAAGGTCAGGAGCTGTGTATCTGTCAGCTGCCCCTCTCTCCTGCTGCCATCAGCCTGGAGGCGACGGGAACAGGCATGGTGACGGCTGAGGGGGAGAGAAAGCCCGTGGCACCCGGTGCTCAGCTTGGCTAGGATGTGGTGGTCTCTTCTCTTTCCAGAGGCGGTGGGCAGAATAATCGCGCTGTTCCTGAGAGCTGAAAGTTTGGGTTTTCTCCTTCTGTGCAAGCTGCAGTGCTGCGTCTACCACCTGCCAAGGGCCAGCTGCCAGCTCCTTTGGGAGGCATTGTTTCTTCGCAGAGCAGGGGTGGAGGGAAGATGGAGCGAGCCTCGGTCTTTTCTTTCAGGAGAGCATTTTGTTCCTTCGGCTGTCAAGAAGCCTTTGTACAGACAGGTCTTTATTCCCAGGGCAGCAGAATCGGAGACAAGCATTAGACATTTGCCAATTCTTGATCACTCTCCTCACCCATTGTACTTTGTTCTCTTGAAATTTGTTTAGACCATGTCTTTTTCCTGCAAAGGCTTGGAGACCTTTTTTTAACAGAAGGCTTATCTACAGTTAGGATATAAAATAGGAATACAGAAGAGAAAATTCGAGTCAAAGAAAGAAAAAGCAGTCAATATTTTAAACGTAAAGATAAGCAAAGCTTCAGTGGTGAGGACTTAGAAATGATCTCAGATTCTTGCCAGCTAAGGCAGGAGAGGAAACATGATGTTATATAACCGTCATACGAGGCATCGAAGAGGAGTTTGACTGACGTCAAATGACCACTTGGGGCATTTCATTACACCTTCTTTAAAATGTTTCAGGCTAGTCATTATAGCATGTGATATGAAGCAGGGCTCTGCAGCTCTAAGGAGCCATTTGTACGAACGTGAGAGAACAGATTCAAAATTATTTTCTATGGAGAATCCTGACCCAGTGAAGGAATGGGTGGACGATGTCTTCTTTAGGATCGTCAGTTCTCTTAAGAAGATATTAATTCTGGCTCCTTTTCAGTTGACTATTACAGCAAATGGCAGCATAGTTAACTGATAACATACATGTTTGATAAGGAATGTGATCTCAAACTTTTTTTTTTTTGTGGTACCGGGGATTGAACGCAGGGGCGTTTTACCTCCGCGCTACGCCCCGGCCCTATTTTTTATACTTTATTTTGAAACCGGGTCTCACAAAGTTGCGGAGGGCCTCACTAAGGAGAGAGAGAGACAGGGAGAGAGAGAGCGAGAGCGCTAAGGCTGGCCGCAAACCCGGATCCTCTGGTCTCCGCCTCCCAAAGTACTGGGATTACAAGCATGCGCCACCATGCCCGGCCTGTGATCTCAAACTTTTAAACATCCTGTCTACCAAGTTTATGGAGGGAAGTCATATTCATGGGGAGTGAGTCAAAAGGTTTCTGGTCTACCTTCTTACAGATGCATAAAATCTACCACTGGATGAAGTCAGGTCATCTGGGACATGTAAACCAAGATGGTACTGAGCGGCTTCTCCCCAGTGTTCTACCAGCCCCTTCTCTGAATTGCTTGAAATACATTTACGGAATTGTCCCCTGGTGTGATTCCATCATCCTGTAATGACAGGTGGTAAAAGTAAATAAATAAATAAAAAGTAAATAAATAAATAGCCAACCCTTTGCCGTATCTACCTTCAGATATTGAGGTGGTTCTCTGTTGGAGAACCCTGGAGAAAAATGTGACTCTGATATGAGAAATAGGTGCCTTTCAAGAAACCAGTTGTTCTCATATTTTGGAGAAATGAGATTTCTACCATAGTTTGGTAGAAATGATCCGATTTCTTGTAGAATCAGCTGATTTGATGCTTACGAAGCAGAACCTGAGTCCCAAGTAAGACAGGGTACCAGTTCTTGAATAGGTGTCAAAGCTGAGGTTGTTGGAGGAGACTACAAAGCTCTCACTGTGCCTCACCTTTTTAATACAGTGTGAATTTTTAATTTTGCAAAGTTTTCTTTATTTCATTAAGCTGTCTAGTTATTTCTGGAACAAGGTAGGATATAATAAGCATACTTATTAAAAGAAAAGAGGAAGCATATTCCTCAAGAGAGAGAAGTTTTCCTCTGGCACTAAACTCTCTTAAAAAAAAAAGGAAGGAAGCATGATTTAGAGGCCATTAAAATCACAATGGACAAAGTCCTCGATGATCATTTTTATAATAAGTACAGGTGCTGCATTTGTAAGCCTTTTTTTCTTTGCAATCTAATTCTTTGATAAAATTTAAGGGCCTAGGAAATGGCTCAGTGCCCATCAATAGCAAAATGGATAAATAAATTCTGATATATTCACATTCACACATGGAAATACTATACAACAATAACAACGAGTGATCTCAGCTACATACAGCAACGTAGGTAAATTTCACAATCACACTGTTGATTTAAAAAGACAGAGCCGGGCATGGTGGCGCACGCTTGTAATCCCACTACTTTGGGAGGTGGAGACCGGAGGATCCGGGTTCACGGCCAGCCTCAGCGCTCTCTCTCTCTCTCTCCCTGTCTCTCTCTCTCTCTCTCTCTCTACTTAGTGAGGCCCTCTGCAACTTCGTGAGACCCGGTTTCAAAATAAAGTATAAAAAAAAATAGGGCCGGGGGTGTAGCGCGGAGGTAAAACGCCCCTGAGTTCAATCCCCGGTACCGCAAAAAAACAAAACAAAAAAAAAGACGGATACAAAAATGCATATGGATGGTTCCATTTCTATAAAGTACAAAATCAGGCAGCACATCCAGGGTGCTAACGGTCAGGATAATTGCTTCCCCTGGTGCTGGTAGTTCCTGGAAAGGATGTAATGTAGGCTTCTGAGATGCTCCTATAGGTTGTCTTGATCTGGGGGCTGGTCACGTGGGCATATTTGCCTTGTGAAAATTAGTCACATTAAACATTTATGATTTGAGTATTTCCTGTTTTATGTGATCATTCATTGAAAAGTTTTAAAAAACAAAGCAAAAGATGATGACCTACACTGAGGACAATGAAGACCAGGCTCAACATTGGAATTGGCCATAAATCTGATTCACACGTTATAGCTGCAGTCTTTGAAGGGCGAAACAACCAAAAGCCCACTTTGAAGTCATGTCTGGCTTCCCTGAAATTTTGCATGATCAATGATCAATGATCACATGACCAGTAACCATTATTTTTAATTATTACTGTGTAATAATATGAATGAGGTGCGTCATTTGATTTTATTTCAGTTTTGAAATATGGGAGTACATTCTAGCTGTAATGAGAAAAATCTCTTTGTGTGGTTTACATGCTGATAATTAGCCAGTTATTGTATGGTGCATATTTATTATTGCAAGAGTAAAATGCTACAATGATTAATGGCATACAAAGTTTTTCGGAACCAAAACCAATTTTGTCTTTCAAATGGTTAAACAGATAGAAAAAATTAGTTGATGATATAAATACTAAAAGAGTGTGTTAGCTAGTTAACTTACATCCTTTTGAGCTAAGGAATTATTTAAATATGGAAATTTAAATAACAATACACGGCAGAATAATAGAGACTCAATTGTATCATAATACTAATCTTTGTAGAATTGTTTGGTGTGTTAGCATCCATTCCATTAAAAAATCTTTAAGGGGTGTATTTAAATTGTTATTTAATTCCACTTAGGCCAAGAGCCTTTTAAGAAAAAGTCTTATTTGGGAATTCTTCACATCTTGTGAGGACGAATTAAAAGCAGAATGTCAAATTCACCACATCAAAATTTCATGAGGAGGAAAAACTCCAAAATCATGTATAATAACATTCACAATAAATCGTCTTTGATCCAGACAAAATGAAAAATAAAAAGAATATGAAGAAAAGAGAAAATTATTAGACACGAATAAGGAACCCAAATACATTTTATGCTCACCAAAATTCAAAACAACTGACTTGTCAAGACTATTGAAGGAAGACAGTCCTTACAATCTCCCCACCCCATGGAAGCTAAACTTCTAAACAAAGACCTTGTTAGGATGATGCTATACCACACACTAATGAGTATGCATCCTTCTAAAGGTAGAAGGCTTTTGAGATTGACCAATCTGTGAATCTGTGTGTCCTAATAGCTAAGTTCCTCCCAGAAAACTATTACTGAAAACCTTCTGCTTTGAATTATATTCGGTTGTGAACAAAGTCTGGTGATGCTATTAAATAAGTTAAAGTGAGTTTCTATGTAGTTCTGGAAGTTCTTATACTATAATGGCAGACTTTTAGAATCTATTAAAATTTTAAAAACAAACTTTCATATTGATTTATCTTTAAATAACATATCCGATGTATTCTCATCCCCTAGAAGTTCATTCATTGATGGTTATATCTGGCTTTCTTGGAGCACTAACCTGGCCAAGATTTCTTCAGGCAACATGTGTATTTTTGCAGCACACACAGGTAACTTAAGCACAAGGTAGAGAAGGCGAATGCGTCTGGGGTCTTATGACCAGAGTCTTATGAAAGCCCACTGAACCCACGTCGGGGCCTTTGTGCTTGCTGTTTGCTCTGCCCGAAGCACTTTCCTCCTGGGCTTCACATCATGAGTGCCTTGTCACCATCCATGAATGAGGTGAGAGTCTCTGATCATCCCACTGAAAGCAGAAATCCACCCAGCCCACAGTCACTCTCCATCCCAGGCCCAGCACCCTGGCTCGCTCTGTTCCTCTGAGGACTTATCACTACCTGAAACTATAGTGTCCCCCACCCTACCCCATGTTCTTTCTATTTCTGCCTCATGGGGGTCACAGCCCAGAGGATGGCCATGAACATAGACTCTTCCGTCTTACCCTCCTCCTCACTGCACACTCAAAGCTCCTGCCCAGCACCTGCCCTCAGAGTTTAAGGCTCTACCACCTGCAGAAAAGGTGGACAAGAGATAGCTGGGGTTTTTTTTTTTGTTGTTGTTGTTGTTGTTTATTTGGTTGTCTTTTTGTTTGCTTGTTTTTTGGTACTGAGGATTGGACCCAGGGGCATTCTGCTTCCAAGCTATACCCCAACCCAATTTTATTTTTTATTTGGAAACAGGGTCTCGCTAAGTTGCTGAGAGCATCACTAAGTTGCTGAGGCTGGCTTTGAACCCGCAATCCTCCTGTCTCAGTCTCTCAAGTACTGGGATTAGAGATGTGCACCACCATGCCTGGCTAAGATACAGCTTTATGACCAACCAGCAAAGTAGCAAGCCTTGGCTCTTCCATCTGCTAGCTCTAAGACTGTATAAGCTACTCAACTCACCTAGCTTACATAGAAGACTAACGTTTAATAGCCAGATTTTATTCTTCAAGTTGTGTGGTAAGGTATACAGTTGTTTTGTTTTAATTGAAACATTAATGTTCTTTCTATACAGTTAATGTTTAATTTACAAATATATGAAGCATTAGTACAGAGCATATAATTAACAAAGGTGAGCTTCCTCCCCTGCCCCCTTCCCTCTATGCATTCTGAACATGTCTAAAATGCCCTCTTGCTTTTCCAGTCCCCTTTTCTACTAAATTCCAGTTCATTGTTTTATCTATTCAAGGAATTCCTCCCTGTATCACTAGTGCAGCAAGTTGCTCCTTATTCTGTGATAGCTTGAATATTCCACAGTGGCCTGTAATCATTATCTGAGTGTCCATCTTCCCCTCTCCATTGTAAGCTCATTGAAAGCATGAAGATCTTAACCATCTCCTTATCTTCAGGACCCACCTCAATCTCATTGGCATAGTAGGGACTAGGCATTTACCATATTCATAAAGCACTGATAAATAAATATCCATGTATGCATGCTCGGACAAATTATTTAGTCTCTTTGTACTACACCTCAGTTCCTTCCTTTGTAAAATGGGGTCTGTGTATGCAAACTCCATTACTTCCTTTGTAAAACAGAGCTCATAATATTACTTATCTTATTAGGTTATTCTGAAGTATAACTATAAGAGGTGTGTAAGGGTAGAAACTGTATGTATTTTTCTCACGGTTGAATCCTCAGTACATTAAACAATGCCTGATATGCATGGTAGGCACTCAATGAATATTTCTAGCACGATCCAGTTCAGATAATCCATATAAAGTGCTTGGTATGGTGCCTAACCTATACTTGCTCAAAAAATGTTAGCTAATATTAGTAACTATTGCTACATTGTTAGTGTCTGCCTCATTGAACACACATGGCAACTGGAAAAATTAGCACTCTTTCAAAAGTCATCTTGGTCACAAAGCAATTAATTCCCTTAGTCACCTGTACCCAACCCTCCCTCATGCACAGACCCTGTGTGCCTCTCTCAGATCTCAGGGAGGACTGCCTCTTCTGAGGACTTTAATCCTCATTGCTAGGGCCCCTCACTGGAACTCCTGAGACCCCAACTGTTCTGTGAGCTTGCTGAGGCGCTTTCTGTTACCTCTCTCCACAATGCATGGTTGGGTCCATCCACTTAATGAACCTCATGTATCACCTTATAACCCCCTGCCTTTAATGTCCCCTTCCCCCCATGTACACACACACACACTCCATCTTCAATCTACTTCTACCCTACATCAACTCCCTCACTTCCTTGCAGAACTTTGCCAATAATTAACTAGATTCCATCGTTGGGGCTTGATTCAATTCAATCCATTTTAAGTTCACAAACATGTATTAAGACCCTATTTTTAAAGTATAAAGGATAGCCCACGTGACTAAGATAAAGCTATCGTGAGGGAGAAGCCCAGCGAAGTCAAATGTGCCTTTGCTGCCAATCGTATTTATCTCATCCTTCAGCATTCTCTGAAGAAATGCTTCCTTCCAAGAAGTTCCCATTAAGGAAGTCCACTCCTGTCCTGAGTGTTCCTTTATTCTGCAATTTGCCAGGGGTGCAGCACTGCACCACGGAAGAACCATTGGATTCTCCATACGTACCCAGTGCCCTTGGTAAATGGACCTTCCCCAAAGGCCTCAGGGGCCTGGTACGATTCTCAGATATGCATCTTCCTGGACCTCCTACATGCAGCTGGTACTTGATGAGTGTTTATAACTAAGATACTCAGGCAGCTTTTATTCCATCCTTAACATCAGGCTGATACTTCAAAGCTTGGAGTTGCCCTGCAGTTCGTGGCTTGTTACACAGAGATACTGAAGATCTGCTCAGCTAAAGAACATGCACCACTCCCTTCTTAGAAAAATAACCTGCAGTCTCCCCTTCCTGTCTCTCCCCTACACATTGAAAGTGCCAGCTCTCACAGCTGGTCTCCCATCTAACTTCATGAGTATTGATCTATTTGGCTTTGGGAGAGTCATGTCAACTCTCTAAGCCTTAGTTTTTCTCATCTGTGAAATGGAAGTTCATCTCCTTTCATGGTTATTGTGAGGATGTTGGAGTCAAGATTTTTTAACAGTGCCAGGTATCTTTTTAAAATATTTTTTATTGGTGCATTATAGTCTCACATCATAATGTAAATCATGCACACAGCACTTGGTGAGCCCACCCCACCTCCCCTTTTCCCCCCTTCCCAATCCAGAGTACTGAGATTGACATTGGTATTTACATATATGTGCACACAGTCAATGGTAGTAATTCCATTAATGAACCTCACTCTTCCCCCTCCCTTTCCCTTAGCCACCTCCCTGGCTCCACTGAGGTTTCTTTAACTGTTAACATAATAATGATTATACTAATGTGTATAGCATTTACTCTATGCTTGGCACTGTTCTACATACATGCCGTACATGTGAAGGGGATCAAGATATGCCACACCAAATTATACTACTTTGTCATAAGGATTATTTTGAGTTAATTGATAATCAATGATGCAAGAAGAATTCTCTGCCCTCCCCATACCTGCCTAAAAGCAGGACATGTGATTCCTTTTGGGAACTGTCCCCTCTGTACCAGGAAGATGAAAAGGACTCATTTCCAGAGACGGAGAGTTGACAAGATGAGCTTGCACTGACAGACTTTACTAAAATGATCCACATCATCCATGAGTTCCCTACATATTTCCTAGTCAATCCCCCAAGATTTATCATCCCTTGAAGCTAAACCCTCTTTCTTTTGTTAAAATGGTATATAAGCCTCCAAATCCAACCACTCTTTGAGTTTTCACCTCTTTTCTGTAAATTCCTGTGCATATAAATACTAATGAAAACCACGTGCTTTTTCTCTTGTGTCCCCAATGACTGAAAATGAGAGGGTAGAGAAAAAGTTTCTCCTCCCTGCAATATAAATTCACTCATTTAATTTTCCCAACACCTCTATGAAGTCGGTGCTATTATCTTAGTTTTCCATGGGAGGAAACAAGCACACAGACCGTGTGACCTGCCCAGGACTCCAAGGTTTGTAAGTTATAGAACTGATGAGATGAGAGTTGTCCAGGCATCCTGACTCCACAGTCCATTCTCTTTGTCCCTGCTTAATAAATACTAGTTTTTACATTAGCTAATAATAAATGGTAGCTATTATTCTCATAGTTAAAAATCTATACATTCTCTACTTTGAAGGAACACTTGTAAAGATGGCCTGTCCTTTTTTTCTTCAATTTAAAAATATTTAAAACTAGGGGGGAAAAGTATAGTTTATCAAAGATTATGCTACTGAGAAAACAGATATTATTTATTACTATGTAGAATGTTCAGGACCCTGAAACATTATATGCAAACTTCAGAATTCCCATTTAACTATTTGCTAGAAGATTGTGGTCTAGCATATGATACTTACAAGAACATATACTTCAGCCCCCCAAATAGTCATTTTTAAAAGAAAATACATTTTAAATAACACAGTTAGAAATCCAGTTTTTCTTTTCATGATCTGTCTTCCTTTTGGCCTTCCCAAAACCTTTGTACAAATCTACTTTACTTTCCATTATCGATGGTAGATCTAGTGTTTTTCTGGAATTGAAGGGAGTATTTATTCAAATTTGACCTAAAGCTATAAATAATAAGGCACTTAAAACAATTCCTCCAGACACAACTATGTCTCTACCCTATGCAGTAGCCCCAAAGGAATTCTTATGGCCTACTTATGTTCTCTAGGGGTGGGAAGGTGGGGGAAGGGATGGGGGAAGTTTCACACTGAATATGCTGACACTGCACCAACTATATAGCGGGCACCCCATAATGACACCTTTGGATAACACAGAAAATGATTGTGTTCCAAGGATGGGCTGTAATGAGAGAGGAGGGTACTGAGAGCCACAGGCGGCATGGTTTCCAATCTAACAACACAACTGGGGGCAGGGGCGGGTGTGTGCTTGTTTTCAAAATAATAAATACTGCTATGATGTTTCTGCCCATGGCTTTTGAGGAGAGGATAAAATTGGAAGAGCCAACCAGCATTAGGAGATTTATCATTCCCCTACAAAGGGAAGCCTGGCCAATGTAGTTGCATATGACACTCTTTGGTCACTGATAAATTTCCTATGAAGAATTTACAAACTTGCTCTTCCATCAAGTTCTATTACTGGGGCACATGACTAGACTTCATTCAGCCTCCATTTCTTTAGCTGTAAAATGGGGATCAACTATTGCAGCTAATTCATAGGTTATTGTCATGCATATACACAGGTATATAATACTTTGATAGATAAGTAGATAGATAAATAGAATAAATTTTATAATACCCAACTCATAATAAATAAATAATGTTACCTCCTTCTATCTCTCCCAAGTTACCCTTAGTTTGGATAGAAAAAGAAAAAGCAAAATCAGCCCATTTGGAAGAGCAATGAAACCCAACCTTTCATGAGTTTTATGAAGACAAGACCCATTCAGTCCAAAGAAAGAGCTCAAAGTTGAAAAGCATCACTATATAATCCTTTACAGAATGGTGACACTTGGCTGATTTGTCAAAAATCCTTCTACATACATATCCACACTGGGTTCTTTTAATGAATGTCAGCTTTTAAGAGTCAACGACATTGACATTACTCCATGGAGCAAAGACTGACGGCCCAACTTATAAATTCCCTGGCGCCTGTATTAGCAAAGAGGCAAGATGAGTTTTCTGTTCACTGGTCTTGTTCAGCTGTCAAATTCTGGGGGACTTACATTTCAAGCAATATATCTAATCTCTTCAAATTAAATTATCTTCCTTTTGCCAGCCAGAAATTTTTTTAGAAGAATATTATCAACTAAGTGGATCAGAAAATGTGAGTTTAAGTCTTGCTTCCTGGGTGAAATGATATTAAAATGAATGTTATTCCCTAGATAAATGGTGTGTTCCAAGGGTCACACACTACATCTGTTAGAAACGTTTTTAAAAGAACCTTCAAATCAAAAGAGGAGGGAAATATAAAATTAGAGGGAATTTCCTTCCTGGAAGGGATAGTGGGTATAATTTAGTTCTTATCAGAACAATTGTGAGTTTTTCCACCTTGGTTTGGCTTCTCCATTGATATGCTAAACCAGCAACCATATTGAATTGTTAGAATGTATATAAAATATTTTTCTGCATGAAAAAGTATTCTCAACTGACCAGTTCACCCAGAATCTGTTTATAAACTAAAATCCCCACATATATA
The DNA here is from genome assembly GCA_004027185.1 of Glis glis. Lineage (NCBI taxonomy): Eukaryota > Metazoa > Chordata > Mammalia > Rodentia > Gliridae > Glis > Glis glis. Next base: position 19,906 of record PVJS01018769.1, on the reverse strand, counting down.
CGATAGCCTCCAAAACATCCCAGCGTCTGGCCTCAGCCTCATCCCCAGCTCATATGACCTGTCCACAGCATATAGTTTCTTGATAGTACTGCTCACATTGACTCCTGTTTGGCATTGTTAGTGTTCACTTTGAGTTCCCTCAAAATGCATACCTAGCCAGGCATGGTGGCACACACCTCTAATCCCAGTACTTGGGAGGCTGAGACACGAGGATCACAGGTTCAAGGACAGCCTCAGCAACTCAGCGAGTCCCTCAGCAACTGTTTCCAAATAAAAAGTAAAATAGGGCTGGGAGGCCTGTGTTCAATACTGCTTGATATATCTATCTATCTATATCTATCTATCTATATAGATATACCTATGTAGGTATCTATATATATACCTATACTGATATATATATATATAGGTATCTATATATATATACCTATACTGATATATATATATATATATATATAGAGAGAGAGAGAGAGAGAGAGAGAGACAGATAAAGCATACCAAAATATTAAAGATTGCCTTGTGATTTTAAAGCAAAAACAACCTAAGCCAAGTTTGCTCAAAGTCTTACATATTCAAAGTGGAACCAATATGACTGGAATCCAGTTCCTGGATACCCTGATGTAAAACCAAGCTGAAGTCAGCAGCAACTGTAACTCTGAGACTTTACTGTTACCTGCTTTATCAGAAAGTCTTCCTCAAGTGCAGGACTCAGCATGACTTTTCCATAAAGGGTACGATAGTAAACATTTTGGGCTCTGTGGGCCATTTGGTCTTTGTTGCAACTTCTTAGCTCTATAGTGTAGTACAAATACAGCCATAGAAAATAAGTAAATGAGTGGGTGTAGGTATCTGTGCTCCAACAAAACTGCATTCATAAAAATAAGCAGCAGGCCAGATTGGACCATGGATTGTAATTTGCTTCCCTTTGGTCTAGACCATATTTGTCATTTATATCTTGGTTAGATTCATAACCCAGATATTAGCTCTGTTTATATCTATCTCCAGGACTGAGTTAGAAATTTATTAAAAGTACAGAGCAGGTCTTAACCTACTTTTGTAGCCAATCGGAGTCATCTAGCACAATCCTAACATCAGGTACTTTCTTCAAAGACATTTGATTAACTAATGAAGCAAGGGAGGGAGAGAGGGATGTCTGGACCTGAAGGGTCACTAGTGCTAGCATGGTCTGTAGATAATTTATTTTCAAAAATGATACATATGTCTCCATGTTTTGAGCAACCTCCCAGAGTCTTAGAGTGTTTCAGTCATTTCCCCCCTAATTCACACAATACCCATGTGATAAGGGATGTTATTGCTAATAAATAATTTTACAAAATTATATTGCTAAATTAAAACCACCAAAATTATTTACTTAGCCAGGAAATATTAATGGCACATGTATTTTTGGTGAAACTTTCCAAGAAATGAAGACTAAGAGGAGACAATCAATCCTAAAATAGATTCCACCGTGCTTGAAGATGTTGGGTTTACAGGAAACTCCTAAGGACTTGTGCTTAAAGCAAGATAGGAAGATAATATTTTCATGAAGCACAGCAGATCTCTGAGAAGCACCACTTTATGTTGCTGCATTAGGTTGGAGAAAGTCTTGGGTTTAATGACTGGTCATGGAGATATTGTCTCAAGGACAAAGATAACAAATACATTATGCAATGTATGGTAATATGTGCCATTTTACACTTAGAAATTACTAAACAATTACTAAATGTCAGATAATATTAACTCAGCTACTATCCCTGTCTGTTCAAGAGCTTTTTTGTTATATAACCTAATCAAGTCTAGCTCACCATCGAAAAATAGGTAATTGTGTTTACCCTACAATATAGCAAGAAATAATATAACCTTGGGAAGGCAGAATTTTTTCTCCTATCAATGAACTTATCCATTGGAGATTATAGTGCTATGTAAGGTAATTATTTCTGGAAGTATATAATCTATCATGTGTAGATTTCTCCCCTCCAAGGGAGAGACAAAGCCATCCCCTGTACTGAGTCAATGACACAACACATGACTTCAGCATGACCAAGAACATGGATGAGTTTTGAAGGTGATATCAACAGCTTTTTATGAAAAATATGACATTCTGTATGACTTTAGTGAAAACATCAACCTTCTTTCTTTGGGTAATAATGGAAAAAGACACAGGTAGGATAAGACTGACAGGCGCCTCCATAGCCCACAGAGGAACACTGAACCACAGATCAAGAATAACACGGGGACTTGAATTTGAAGGCACATTTTAGATTCCAATGACTGACAACAAATGTCGTTGTATGAAAATCTGAGAAGTCTTTCATAATTAAGTTTAGTGTGGAAACAGTGTAATGTGGTCTTTAAGAGGTTAGGCATTATCCCCAACCAACCTAAGTGTAAGTCCCAGCTCAGCATATTTTCAGCAGTATGACCTCTGACAAATTACTTGAGCACTCAAAGCTCATTTTGTAGATGAGGTTTTAATCTAAATGAGAGGGATAATCACAGTGCTCACCTAGAAGGGTTATTGTGAGAATAAGTGGGATAATGTATCAACAGTACTTGTCCAATGCCCACAGCACAGTAAACATGAATTGACATAGTGTGATTTTATGAGGTAGTTGTGACCATGTTAGAAGAAGCTTGACCAAAATTCTTAAAACACCAAAAGACCTGCTAGTGCTCCAGAATACCCCCTCCATGAACTTGACCTGGCTGTGTTTGCTAGTCCTTATTTGTTCTTTTCTGATCATGGACAGTATTCAACCATTCACTGTCCAAGACTTTGTTGAGCACCTGCTATATTCTAGGCGCTTTCCTCGTTCATAATAATAAATTAGATACCTCTTTGTCAGCATGAATATGCAGTTACTATCTTGGAGGGAAAGAAAAATATGTAACAGGCAAAACATTCAAAGGCCCACAACAGAGACATACACTCATTGCTATTGTAGGGAGAATAGAAGAAGGTACAAGGATATCTCGTTGGATTAAGTCATAGGCAGCTACCTGGAATAGGTGGCATTTGACTTGGGGACCAAAGGGTAGGTAGGGTTTTCACAGATTGAGACAGAGCAGGAAGAAGTAAATTCCAAATTTAAGGTTTACTTGAAGAAAAAGCAGAGGTGGGCAAGAACTTCATCCACTTAGGGTCCAGTGAGGATGCTGGTGGCACTGGATGCTAGGGAAGACAGAAAAGGGTTGGAAAGATAGGGTTGGGGATGAGCACAGGCCCTGAGTGCCTACCCGATGCAGAAGAACCCACCCTCCAAGAGGTTTGCCTCTTGGAAACACCCATTATTGCTCAAGCAGCACTAATGGCCAAGGTTTTGCCATTAGGAATCCACTGAACAGAGTTTCTATGGAACAACAGGAGTAGAAGCCAAATGCCAGAGATTGAGGAGTTAAACATTGTTACGGAAATGTGTCTTTGACTTCTTTTTAAAGTAGTGTGGCTGCAGTTGGAGGATAGGAGAGGTACAGTTTCTTTGTCTGTTTGTGTGTAAAGAAAAGGTGCTGGGAAACAAGGACCCAGCTTGTGACTTCTCCCTCCTAGGAAAAGAAGAGTGGAGTGTCGATCTAACATTCCAGTGTTTTAGAGGGTTGTCCAAGGGAAAGGTTTTTCACCTCCTTGGATCCCTGATGGAGTCACCATAGTTTGGATTCCTGGGGGGAAAAGAGCTTCTGAGCACCTAGAAGAGCGCAGGCAGCTGTGGCTAGCATGACTTGACACCATCGGAAGAAGGTACACACGTTGCGGTTTCTTCCTTGAGAGGGAGGGAGGAGAGCGGAGCATACATGATGTTATGACTTTTTGGAGGGCTGCCTGGGAAACTGGTGTCTGTTTCATCAGGCTTGGGGCACAGAAAGGGAGCTGTCATACTTTGAATGCCTACTGACTCTGGAGAATGAGAGTTGGGTAGGTTACTACTTAGAACTAAAAAGTGTGCAGTGCCACGGACAGACACCAGAGGGAGCAAATAATATGAACCCCTGGAAAAAAAGACTGAAAGACTGGCCAGACTCTAATTGAGAAATTGCTTGCATGATCCCAGAGAATCACACTCTCCCTAAAAAAGGTTCAGAAGCCCCCCCCCCCAAAACTGTGACCAAGCTTATTGATGAAGGTCCTCCACTATATGATGAATGTCCATAAAGACTGGGAGAGATGGCTGCTTTTTCAAATGTGCCGATCTCAACACAAACTTTCAAGACATACAGAAAGGGTAACATGGCTCAAAGAAAGGAACAAAATAAAACACAAGAAATGGATCGTAAAGAAGCAGAGGTATATGAATTACCTGGGAAATAATTCAACATAACCATTATAAACATGGTCTATGAGCTCAAGAAAATTATGCATAAAGAAATGAGAATATCAAAGGGGAGAGAGAAAAAGTAAAAAGAGCCAAGCAGAAATTCTGGAGATAAAGAATTTAGTAACTGAACTGAAGAAAATCATTGGAGAGTCTCTATAACTGATTTAAGGACAAAAATGAATAAGAAAACTCTGAGACAAGTCATTTGAAATTATCCGGTCAAAGAAACAAGTAAACAAAAATAATAAAAAGGAATAAAGAAAACTTGATGAACTCATGAAACATCAAGCAAGCCAATATATGAATTTTAGGAGTCTCAGAGGAAGAGTAGAAAGAAAAGGGGTCAGAGAGCTTCCATGAAGACATCGCAGTCAGAAACTTCCAAATATGGGGAAAGAAATGGATATTCTGATTCAAGAAACTAAATGGATACTGATTAGAATAGATTCAAAGGAATCTACACTAAGGTATATTATAATTGAATTGTCAAACATCAAAGAAAAGAATTTTGAAAGCAACAGGAGAAAAGTGACTCGTTGTGTACAAGGGTACTTCCCTAAGACTATTAGCAGATCTATCAGAAAAAACTTTACTGGCTAGAAGGGAGGAGATGATATATTTGAAATGCTAAAAGAAAAAAAAAATCTGCTAACCAAAAAATATATCTGCCAAAACTATCCTTCAAAAATGAGAGAGACCTGGGCATGGTGATGCATACTTGTAACTCCAGTACTTCGGAGGCAGAGACAGGAGGATCATATGTTTGAGGCCAATGTACAGTAATCTAGCAAGATCCTGTTTCAAAATAAGCAGAAAGAGGGCTGGAGTATGGCTCAGTGGTAGAATGCTCCAGGGTTCAATCCCCAGTACCTCAAAAGAAAGAGACAGAAATAAAGATTTTCCCCAGACAAACAAAAAATAACAGAGTTCATAACCATTACACCTGCTTTACAAAAATGTTCAAATGAGTCTTACAAATTGAAATGAAAACATCCTAAGCAGTAACACAATCATTCGAAAGTATAAAGCTTGCAGATAAAGGTAAGTTTATTAGGCAAATACTTTGTAACTACTTATAATGATGATTTGTAAATCACTTCAATTCTGATACAGGAACTAAAAGATAAAAATAACTATAACTATAAAGTATGTTAATAAACAAACAATATAAAAAGATATGACTTGTAACAACAATAGTATAAAGTGTATAAGAGGGATAAGTAAACGTGTTGAATATTTGTATGCAGTTAAAGATAAGCTTTTATCAGCTTGAAATAGACTTTTATAATTATAAAATGATTTAGGCAAGTCTTGTGGTAACCACAAAGAAAATACCTATAGAAGATACATAAAAGAAAAAGAGAAATCAAAGCACGCTGCTACAAAAAATCAATGAATGAATGAAACACAAAGGAAGATAAGAAAAGGAAAGACAAAAAAGCTACAAGATAAAGAGAAAACAATTAGCAAAATGGCAATAGTAAGGCCTTCCATATCAATAATTACTCTGTGTGTGTGTGTGACTAAAGATTGAACCCAGGGATATTCTACCCTGATCTATACCCCCAGCCCTTTTTATTTTTTGTTTTGAAACAGGGTCTCCCTAGGTTGCTGAGAGTCTCCCTAAGTTCCTGAAGTTGGTCTCAAACCTGTGATCCTCCCGTCTCAGTCTCCCAAGTACTGGGATTACAGGCTTGTGCCACCATGCCTGGTTTAGACAATAATTACTTTAAATGTAAATGGATTAAACTACCCAGTCAAAAGATACTGAGTGGCTGAACAGATATAAACCAAGATTTGACCATATACTATCCGTAAGAGACTTGCTTTAGGTTTAAGGACACACATAGGCTGAAAATGAAATGATTAAAAAAGATATTTCATGCAAATATTAACCAAAAAAGAGCAGGGGTGGCCATACTGATATGAGACAAAATAAATGTTAAATCAAAAACTGTCAAAGATACAAAGGAAATCAAAACTTTCAAAGAGGGATATTATGTAGTAATAAAAGGGCCAATTCACCGGGAAGATATAACAATTATATATGCATTCAATATGAAAGCACTCTAATATATGATGCAAACATCCACAGAACTGAAGGGAAGAATAGAAGTTCAATAATAGTAGGGGATTTGGATACCCCATTTTCAATAATGGAAGAACATCAAGATAGAAGATCAATAAGAAAACAGAGGAATTGAACACTATAGATCAAATGGGTATAAGTGCATAAGCACCCCTAAATGTATATAGAACTTTCCCCATGATAGACTATGTGTTATGTCACAAAACAAGTATTAACAAATTTAAGAAGACTGAAATCATATTAAGTATTTTTTCTGAGAAAAATGGAATTAAACTAGAAATTAATGACAAAAAGAAAACTAAAAATTTTGCAAATATGTAGAAACTAAAGAAGACACTCTTGAACAACCAATGGATCAAAGAAGAAATCAAAGGGGAATTGAGAAAATATCTTCAGGCAAACAAAAATGAAAACACAACCTACCAAAACTTATGAGATGCAGTAAAAGCAGTAGTAAGAGGGAAGTGAATAGCAATAAACACTGTCTTCATCCGTTTGCGCTGCCATAACAATCAATCATAAATTGGATGGATGGCTTACACACAACAGGAATTTATTTCTCACGGTTCTGGAAGCTGGGATGGAAAAAGATCAAAGCACTAGCAGATTTAGTTTCTGGGAATGGTTTGAATCCTGATTCATAAACAACTGTGGGTTACTTGGGTGTTTTGTGGGTTTTTTTTTTTCCCTGTAATATCGCATGGTGCAGGATCTAAGTAGCTCTCTGGGATCTCTTGTATAGGGGCACTGCTATGGTTTGGGTGTGGTCTGAGAGTCCTTCAAGGGTTCATTATGATTCAAGTCTTGTTCGCCAAGGTGATGCTGCGGGGAGATGATGGAACGTTTAGGAGGCAGGGCCTAGTGGGAGGTCTTTAGATCATTGGGGGTGTGAGGTAGTTCATGTGCAAACCCTTGGTAGTTCTCGTGTGGCCCCTGAGTTCTCTCAAAAGGATTGTTATGAAATGAGCAAGCCTGTCCCCGCACTGCTCTGTTCAAGACATAACCACTCGCCCCAAAACTTGCTCACACCGCTGCTATGTGCCATGATGTGATACAGCCTAGAACTGAGCCAATGCAGGTACCATGCCCCTGAACTTCCAAAGCTGTGAGCCAAACAAGCCTCTTTTTACTTCATAAGTAGCCTGTCTCCGAAATTTCACTGAAGAAACACAAGCCTGATTAATGCGAGGCACTAACACCATTGATAAGAGCTCTACTTTCATGACCTAATTACCTCCCACAGTCCCTATCCCCAAAGATCATCATATTCCAGATTAGGTTTCAACATGTGGATGGGGGGGAGCACAAATATTCAATCTATTGCAAATACCTACATTTTAAAAAGGAAAATCTTACATAAACAAAAAAATCAAGGAAATACAGAAAGAACAAGCTAAGTCCAAAGTTAGTAAAAAAAAAAAGAAAAAATAATTAAAATTAGAGCAAAAATAAGATACTGAATAGCAACATGGTAAGAAAATCAACAAAACTGAAATTTTTGTATGTTATTTTAGTTTAGTTTAGTTTTTGGTACTGGATATTGAATCCAGGGGCATTCTACCTCTGAGCTATACCATCAGCTCTATTTTTTATTTTTGAAACAGGGTCTCACTAAGTTGCTGAGGGCCTCGTTAAGTTGCTGAGGCTAACCTTGAATCTGTGATCCTCCTCTCTCAGCCTCCCAAGTACTGGAATACAGGCATGCACCACCACACCCAACGAAAACTAAATTTTTTTAAAAAAACAAGGCAATGACAAAGATAGAAATATTTGCAAATCATATATTTGATAAGGGATTAATGTCCAAAAATTATAAGGAACTCCTACAACATAATAGCCACAAAACAAAAAACAAATAACCAGATCAAAAACAAAAACAGGCAAAGGATTTACATAGACATTTCTCCAAAGAAGTCATACATGGGACCAACAGGTATATGAAGAGATATTTAACATCATTAATCATCAGGGAAATGCAAGCCCAAATCACAATGAGTTATTGCACCTCATACCTTTTATGATGCTCATTGTCCAAAAAAATCATAAAATAAATGTTGGCAAAGATGTGTAGAAATTGGAACTCTTGTACACTGTTGGTGGGAATGTAAATGCGTGACTGCTATGGAAAACAGCCGAAACTTCCTCAAAATATAAAAATAGAACTATCATATGATCCGGCAACCCCCACTGTTGAGTATTTATCCAAAAGAATTAAAATCAGGATCTCAAAGAGAGATTTGTACTCCTGGGTTCATTGCAGCCTTGTTACAATAGCTAAGAGGTAGAAACAACCAAATATTCATCTATGGATGAATGGGTAAAGAAAATGTGGTACATCCACATTATGGAATATTATTCAACCATGAGAAAGAAAGAAATCCCGTCATATACCACAACATGACTGACCCTTTAGGACTGTCTTCGTCAGCATTCTCACTGCTAAAACCCAAATACTTGACCACATAACTTAAAGGAAGGAAGATTTATTTGTTCCGGGTTTCTTTGGAGGATTTTTGGTTTAGTCCATGTGAGGCCGGAGACCGTGGATATCAGGGCATGGAGGCTGGAAGCCGAGAGAGCAAGCAAGGAGATGAGGGACCATATACAATCCCCAAGGCCACACCCCCAGTGACCCGCCTTCTCCAGCCACGCTCTACCTGCCTAGGTTACCACCTAGATAAATCTACTACAATGATGGATTTATCTACTGATGAGATTACAACCCCCATGACTAAATTATATCAACTCTGAACACCAGTTTGTGAGCTCTTCAGGAGGCATTCTATAACAAGGAGATTATGCTAAGCAAAATAAACCAGTCACAGAAGGATGAATACTACATGATTTCCCTTTTATGAGGCACCCAAAGTAATTAAACTTACAGCAGTAGAAAGTAGAACAAGCCGGGTGTGGTGGTGCACGCTTGTAATCCCAGTACTTGGGAGGCGGAGACCTGAGGATCTGGGTTCGCGGCCAGCCTCAGCTACTTAGTGAGGCCCTCTGCAACTTAGTGAGACCTGGTTTCAAAATAAAGGATAAAAAATAGAGCCGGGGGTGTAGCTCAGAGGTAGAACGCCCCTGGGTTCAATCCCCGGTACTGCAAAAAAAAAAAAAAAAAAAAAGAAAGTAGAACGACGGTAGCCTGGGGCTAAAGGAGGGGAAAATTGGAAGTTGCAACTTAATGGGTCCTGTATAGTCTCATACCTGATTTCAGGTATGCAAGATGAAAACGTTCTAGAGATTCCATATAACACTGTCCTTATAGTTAACAATATGTACTCTACACTTCAGAATCTATTAATAGGGTGGACTTCATTTTTTTATTATGACAAACCCCACTCACAAAACTGAATTCAATTTGTTCAGATTATACTATAATTCTATAATATAGTATAATACTGTCTTATCTTTTTTTTTTTTTTTTTTTTTTGCATGGGATTACTGAGGGTGATGGAGCACTGTCTTTCCAGCACTTAGGGCTTCCATGGTTCTGAAAGCGTTGCTCTAGCCTCCTCCTCGTCTCTAGACCCGCAGTCCCTCAAGGCCCTGATCCAGAAAGCTGAAGCTATTAAGTAAATGGGCTCCAAATGTTACTGATTATCAGGGCTTTTTGGACAGGAGCCCTACCTAGAAAATACACTGGTGTCGTAACAGGAGACCTCAGGGTTGTAGATAGGTAAAAGCAAGGAAGAATTCCAGGCACCTTGATGGGTCAGAAAAGTAGATATTTGTAGAGTGAATTCTTTCCGCTTCCCTCCAATCTTACTGCATGAGTGGCTGCAGTTGCTCCAGGTGTCTGTCTCTGCACACTATTTTCATCTTGTTCTCCAATAACAAGTTTGGCAATAAGGCTGGTGGGCAAGGGTGGGGGAAACACACCGTTGGAGTCCTTTACTTCCACTTGATCTTCAGTTATCCACAGAAAGTAACCCTAGGCAGCTTTCCTACTGTGCTGTGAGTTTATTTTCCTTCTCCAGTCAGTACTCAAATATATAATTTTTCCCTTTCTTGGTGTGTAAACGGCTCAGTCACTAGGGGAAAAAAGCACAGTGATTACTAATGGGAGATGCCACTAAGGCTCCAGCTGTGAACAGGAGAAATCCAAGATGACCCATCATTTAAATGTCAACGCAAACACTATGCCATTCAGAATGAAACAAGGAAGCCTGCATGCAGACAGCCAGAATATATTACCAATCGAATATTTAGCTCCACAACTCGCAAATCTTTGCAAGGAAATTTAGGGGCTTCTCGCTTGATTAAATAGCCTGTGAAGGAGGATTCAGTTGTTCCCACAATAGTTGCATGCAAATGATAGATTCGCATGGACTACAGCATAGAGAGCCCTTAGGGGGCTGTACATTTTTAAGTAATTCTGCCATTGTTTTTGCATAGTAATTGGAAATGTACATCCTATTGGGATGTGATTCTTATTAGAAGAGAAGGTAGCTGCTCTCGGCTACGGGGTTCTGTTCAGTTAGGGTCACTGGGACTTAAAAACAGGGGATGCGTCCGCATCTGTGCTCTAACCGGGGATCCGCATTAAACACCAGCAAGTCTCCGGCCTGCATTCAAAGCCGACTCACTCTCTACTTTCATCGGCCTCTTTTCCCAACTTCCTATTATTTATTTAGCCTGATTCTGCTTTGTGAGTAAGTGACTCCCTAATGACTGAGTAGTAACTAGAGTTAAATTAGTCATGTAAGAGCAGCAAATTAGTAAATGGCACCCCAGTTACCAGAGAGAAGCTGTGTCATTCGATGCACTTAATGTACTAGTATCATCTAAGAGTCAGGAGCTATCCTGCGCATATGGCGAGTCCTCAGTGGCCCCCTCACCATGTGACTGGATGGAAAGCTGGGGGTGCATCTGTCTGCAACCCCCCTCATTCTCTTTTGCGCTTCTCGGATATTTGTGTGAAGCTAGCCTGGGTCAGGGTCCCAGGACAAGGCTGACAGCCCCACAGGAAAGGTCAATTCTTTAATGTCGTTAAATGTCTCTGGCACACATGAGGACAATAGGCCAGTCTTGTAGGGGAAACTGAGACCAGGAGCACCTTGCCTTTTTGTGGCACCAGGTGTGGGCCTTGGACCAGCAGCGTCAGCATCTCCTAGGAGCTGCTTAGAAATCCAGATCTCTGTCCCTCCTCAGACTTCCTGAGTCGGAACTGGCATCCTCACGAGAGTCTCGGTGATCTTTGTGCACATTGATGTTTGGGAAGCAAGGGTTCACATCTCTAACTGTCAACACCCCAAATACACAGACCCCGAGGATCTCAGTCATTCCTACATTGGAAGTGCCTGGAGCCGAGACGGGCACGCAGTGAGCATCCAAAGATCTGTTCGGTGAGTTGAATGGGAAGGAACAAAGGGATGGAAAAAACTGCATGTCAATATACAAGAACTTTTGCAACTAGGAAAAAGGAGACAGGGAGGAGAAACGAAGTTCCAAAGTATAAAATGAAAATCAAAGGCAGCCAGGAAGCAGGAGGGAGAGGCACCTGGCTCGTGGAGAGGGGACGTGGCCCCACCTACTGGCCAGTCTCCTGTGTGTCCTCCTTGTCCGTGACCCTCATTCACAAGCCTCTGCCTCTCCCATCATTTGCTGAAGGATGCTGGCTCTCTATCTTGCTCCGCCAGGTCTATTGGCCCTGGTTATCTCTCCCATACAGCACTGGAAGTTACTTTGGAGCCAAAGTCTAAATGGACCACTGTCAACCTTTTGCAGCATCTTTAACGTTCTGACCTCTTGGTTGAAGGGGATGTGGGAGGTCAACGATGATTAGAATACTCAATCTCCCAGGGGGCCTCCTGTGCCCAGAGCTTGGACTTTCCAGCAAGAGGGGAGGTACTCAAGACTCGAAATATTAAGAAAGAGAATATGAGTCACTATCCAGAGAGATTAAAAAAAATAAAAGAAATCGACCACAAACCCTGCTTTGTCCCTCAGTCCTTTCTCATCTGGTCTCTGAGGGGAGTGGGGTCATGTGTGTGAGAGCTAAGCAGCAAGTAAGAGCCTGGGTGTGTGGAGAGGAGTGCAGATCTGTTTAGGAATTTCTAGGTGTGTAAGTCAGTTCTCCTTCACTTGACAAATACCTGAGATTATTTAAAAGGAAGAAAGGTTTATTTTGACTCGTGGTTTCAGAGGTTTCCATCCCTGGCCCTGGGGCTTTAGATCTGTGATGAGGTATGGTAGGAGGCAGTGGTGGAGCAAAGCTACTCACCCCGTGGAGGCCAGGATCAAAAAAAGAGAGGAGGGCCGGGCATGGTGGCGCACGCTTGTTATCCCAGTACTTGTGAGGCAGAGACCAGAGGATCCGGGTTCGCGGCCAGCCTCAGCTCTCTCTCTCTCTCCCTGTCTCTCTCTCTCTCTACCTAGTGAGGCCTCCACAACTTCATGAGACCCGGTTTCAAAATAAAGTATAAAAAATAGGGCCAGGGGTGTAGCTCGGAGGTAAAACGCCCCTGGGTTCAATCCCTGGTACCTCTCAAAAAAAAAAAAAGTGAGGAGGAAGGGCCAGGGTCCCAGGGTCTCTTTACAGACACGCCCCCAAGTGACCTCACTTCCTTCCACAGGCCCCGCCCCCTAGAGGTTCCACCCACTCCCAGTAGCAGTATGGGCTGAAAACCAAGCCTCAATACATGGGCCTCCGGGGGACATCCAAGAACCAAACCATACCACTAGGTTTTCCCTCATATGAGAAAATGAAAGGTCAATCCAAAAATTTGTTTTTCAGATTTCTTAATTTGATTAGTATGAGAAATCACAAGCTGAGTGGTTGTACTGTGGGAAGATGCTTTTAATATGCTAATTGCTAATATTGGGATCATGTAGTCATTCTGCTGGGCACTTACTTTAGAGGCAGAATCTCATACAGTCCTCACAACAACCATGGGGACTGTTTATTGTCACCTTTTTATATGTGAGAAAACTGAGATACGGAGAGGTTAAGTAACTTGCCCAAAGGTCACACAACTGTTAAATAAGTAGAGAACTGAAAATACAAGACCCAGACTGAGGTCGGTGTGACTATAAGCCAATGCTCTTAACCACCCACTACCCTGCATCTCTCTTATGTTTTCTTAATAAAGAGAAATGGAGACATAGAAATCAGAGATAGAGAAATAGAGAGTAGAGGATGGCAAATTACTCAGTGTGGGTAGGACTCATACACACTGTGTGAAGAGAAAAGCCTTTTGAGAAGGGTGATGGTTTTAGAGAACTATTTGCAAGGTTGAATTCACCTCTTCTGGCTACTCAGAGACAATTTTTTAGGCTTCAAGAGTTATTTAGCAAATGGATCTTAGTGACCCAAGGAAAGAAAATGCTGTTCTTAAGGAGGAAAAATGTATTATTTTCCTCTGGTAGGATCAGAAGCTACCACTGATTTGAGAAGAGAAATGGTCTCTAAAACCCAGCAAGACAAGACTATACGAGTCACTCCAATGTCTTTCTATGCCCGAGCGAGCCAGGCCGGTGATTACTATAACTCCATGTAAAACAGAGTCACCATTTCTCCAGTGAGGTCAAGCTCACAATGGAAGAAATTCCCCTGTCTAGTTTGACTAACCTCTCTGACTCCATTTTCATGGAGGGTTGAGGTATATCTTTGCCTGTAATGCAGTTTAATAATTAAAAAAAACCTAGAAACTAAAAGTAGCATATGAGAATTTGCAACGAATATAATTGTATTATGATTGGGGCCTCCAAAATAAGGCATGACATTTATTTATTCGTGCACCACATACTCAGTGGTCCCCTGGGAAAGAAATGTTTAAATTAAGATGTATTATAAGACAGATGCCAGTGTCGTATGCGCTCAATTACTGCTCATTAACACATAGCTTTTACACGATACTTACTCCCCTATATTCTGACCTTGACTCTGGACATTTTTACAAAATATTTGTCCCCTCAGCCTCACTCCAATTTTGAAAAGCCCATATTCTTCTTATTAGTATTATACTTCAATTTTGCTTTTAGTTCATTTCCAATCAGGAAGACCTAGTAACTTGATGGGGAAAAACATCAAAAGAGAAGTCACAATTCATGCAAATATAAATTAAAATCCTCTTTGCTTTATTAGAATTTCCATCCTAAAAACATATACATAATTCATGATGGGGGATAAAGGAAGATTATTAGCTGTAGGGCCAGGGACCAACTTTTTAATAGTAAATAGTGTCGTGAAAGCAGTCATTTTTTGTTTTTTTTTCCTAATGAGTCAAAAGAGTAGGAGACAAACTCAGAGAGGCAATGTCAGTCTGATCTTTCTCCTTCACATCTTTGGAAACAGGGACAGTAAAAGAGACATTTTACCCTTTAAGCTTTCTGAAATGACCATACATGTAATGAACTAAAATGTCACATATCTGAAACTTTTAAGAAATCTTGCTCTTTGGCTTAACATACAAGTTTTTTTTTTTTAAGTGCGGCTGATATTCACATCCATAACCTAATCTTTCTACAAGGAACAAAAGGCCGGGACTGTGGGGTGGCGCTGCGGCTGTTCCCCGCACTGGTAGCTGTGCAAGGACACGATTCGCCTACAGGAGCTGAGACCTTGACCCAGCCGAAGGGGAACGGCCATTGCGAGAGGGGGCTCTTCTCTCTCCCGGACACAAGTGCACACTTAATGAATCCTCTCCGTCCGCCACCGCCCCAGACGCGAGGGGAAGTCCGAGTGCACCTGCTGCATCTCCCTTCATATCACGTTGCGGTTATGAAAAATAGTTTGCTATTTTGGAACCCCCTGGCAGCCAGAGTGAATCGCCCAGGGCCCCAAGCTCGTTTATCTTGTGTCAGAAGCAAAGCCAAATGAACGCCACCTCGCCCAGCACCTGAAGAATGGGAAGAAGCTCAGAGAGAGTAAAAATAACCCAGGGCTCAGGAAACGGTGCCGAGTGGAACGGCCGGTGCAGGTTAAGTAGGGCTGCTCATAACCCACTCGGACTTTTTAGAACATTGCCCTGAGCCACAGGAGGTAGAGGCTCCCCCACCCTGGCATAGAAGAGGACTTTGTGGGTCTAAGGTCTGCAGTGTCCCCGACTGTTCCTCCCAGTTTCATCCGGTCTTGGCAAGTGGTGGCTCTGATGGGGAATAACTGGGATTTGGTGCCATTCTGATTGCTCTGTCTGGGGGTCTTCTTGACGTGGACAGGGGACCTGGAAACAAGCGACTTCCTCAAAATGGGAAATCAGTTCATCCATCCAACACTACCTCCCCTCCCTTTCCTTCCAGCCAGAGAAAGGCTGAGACTGCGGTTACATGACTGAGACTGAACTAAAATGCCCCCCTACACCCACAAAGGACAAGTGATAGAGAAAGAAGAGGAGACACAGAGACACAGAGAGATCAGAGTAGCTGGGGAAGGCATATGGCAAACAGCTCTGGGATTTGTGTGTGTGTATGTGTGTGTATGTGTGTGTGTATGTGTGGTACTAGGGATGGAACCCTGGGGCCTTCTACCTCCTGGCTACCCTCTCAGCCCTATTTTATATTTTATTTGAAAACAGGGTCTTGCTAAGTTGTGGAGGCTGGCTTTGAACCTGCAATCCTCCTGTCTCAGCCTCCCCAGTATTTGCACTACCACGATGGATAGGATTGCTCTTGCCGAAGAAGAATGATGAAAGCGTAGCAATTAGGAGAGAAGAGAAATCAAATAGGTGGCGAGAGTGAGCTGCTCTGTCGGAGCTGAATGAACCTAGGCCAGATGCTAGGAAGCGTGCTAGATACGCGTGCGTGTTCTTGGGCCTTTGGCAAAACCTACTGAATCAGAATCTCTGGGCCCTGGAATCTATGTTTCACAGGTTCTCCAGGTGTTTCCTTGTGCACTCTAAGTTTGAGGTATGGGCTGAGGACACAAGACCTGTCTGGACAGAGAAGAGGTGGCCTGGGAAGACCCGTGCTCTGCAGACTAGATGCTCAAGCTATTCAGTGACACATACTGGTATAAGTCCTTCACTTCCTTCTTGCTTTGTCCCTTTCTGTCTTGACTGTCATCCTGAGAAAGAAGTTAGGCTAATAAGGAGAATCATTTCACAAAACTTAAAAGTGTAACTCAACAATAGTGGAGTCCAGTGCAGTAGCTCACACCCATAGTCCCAGCCACTCAGGAGGCTGAGGCAGGAGGATCACAAGGATAACAAGGGAGACCCTGTGTTAAAATAAAAAACAAAAAGGGCTGGGAATGTAGCTCAGTAGTAGAGCACTCTTGGGTTCAATCCCCAGTACTTTAAGAAAAACAACAACAACAAATGAGGCCGATTTTTTTATAGCATTGGTAAGTTTGTAGGGGCATAAGAAAACATTTGGGATTTTGTACAAATGCTCCTGGCCTAAGACTGTCATGGGCCAACTAATCCGCTCAGAAGTTAACAAATATGTGATTTTTGAATATACATCTCTTCTCAAAATTAAGAGCAAATGATGTGATTTCTTTCCAATAATTAAATAATGTAGATTCTTTTAAAAATGGTAATTCCCTAGCATACAGAGAACGAACATGCAGGTCCAGGGAGTGGTATAGAAGCTGAAACTCACCTGAACCAAGGCTCTTGTCAGCCTGGCTGGGTTAATGAGGACCCCCACCCTGTACCCCGTATCATCTCAAACATTGAAAGCTCTCATGTGGAGAAGGCTGGAAACAACCAAGAAAAATTTAACAAGAATCCTGTAGTTTCATAGACAGGAATTCCTTATCAGAGGAAAGACTATATGGATGTGTCTAGAATAATAATTATGGTAAAATCATTTAATTTCTTAAGTTTTAGTTTCCTGAAAGGCCAAAGTAAAAAATAGCAACTACCCCAGGATTATCAGATTATTTAAGTGGCGTAGTGCCTGGCACACTGAAGTGTTTTATTTTACTTGATTCTCACATCAGCCCTAGAAAATCAACACCACGGATATTCCCATTCTATAGATGGGGAAAGTGAGGCCTTGTGAGATGAAGCAACTTGCTAGTGATCATAGAGCCAGTATTCATATGCGGGGATCAAGCTCGCAACCTCTTGGCCAAACTGCCCCATCTACGCCCACAGGACTACTCCCTTACAGTAGAAACCCAGGCACTTGTAAGTGGTAAACAAGTCCACATAATCATAACACACACACACACACACACACACTGTGTGCTACTGTAGTTAGCATCGTTCCCTGGGGAGCTAGGCACCTTTCTAGAGGGCACGTTTAATGCCACTGATGGCTGTCGTCTTTTAACTGCCTTAAAAGCCATCGAAGTCCCGTGGGAGACCTCCCTGCAGTATTCAGCTGTCATGGAATTTGAGCCTGGAGGGAGTCCCTTCCTATCAGCATCTAGCTGAGTTATCTTTGGTACTTCACCCACCATATCCGAGGCGCCATGTTCTGTGCTGCGGTGAACACTTTTAATGCCTTTGAGCCAAGCATCTCCCACATGGACCGCCATTGTCGCTTAGGGTCTTTCTATTAAAATTTTACCCATCTTCTACGGCCTGGCACAATGCCCCTTTGTCCTTCCAGAATGTTCCAGAACACCCTATACTGACATCTTTCTGAACACAAACCACTTTAGAGCCATCAAATGTATGGCATACTCCAGGAAGCTGCTAGCAATTGATTAGTGTTGATTGGAGGGATGAAATATATTTGCCATCGTTGATTAAGGTGCTAACAAATTTATTTGACAAGCATTCATTATCTATTGATTATCAACTTATTCATTTATTATTAACTTCTTTGCACCCCCATGGCACAGGAGAGTTGTTAATTGGTTCAAAGACATGGAACTCATGAACCGTGCTCTTGGGGAGCTTATATTCTGTGTGCGAGGCAAGTCATAAGTTCTAGAAAATTTAAAGACCTGAATTAAACATGAACAGAAGAAATGGCACAGAGCACTAGAGTTTCTCCAAAATGATAGGTAAATCAGGAGCACAGGGCATGGAAAGTCCTCCTGACACCGGGGAAGCGTGCAAGGGAGGGGCGGACTTGAGCTTGTTCCCCAACAGCGAATCAGTCTGTACAGAGACGGTATGAGTGCCAACCTAGAACTCATGATAAGCAGCCCAGGCCAGATAAATGCCAAGGCTCTTCTCACCTGAGACTCCATCATTCTGTGGACTGACCTAAACCCAAAAATGAAATATCAAATTGTATCTGCAGGATGGATTTTTCTGCAAAATTTGTAAGTATAAACCATTTGAGCCACACAATGATCAATGATGCTGTTTTCCAGGGTGTGCGGGTTATTCCTAAAAATTCACCATTCAGTGTCAAAACCTTGAGCCATCTAGTCATCTGTGTGGAAGATTATATTAAAATTTCTCAGTAACTCACTTCTTAGGGAGCAGGAATTCACCTGATCCTACTTGGAGGACAGGATAGCATCAAGGCAGGACAGCATAATTGGCCTTTATGGGGTACTGACTGGGCACTAGTGCTCTTAAATTTTAACTGATTCTATTTTATTTAATCCTCACGATAACTCTGTAAAGTAAATGAGAAGCACTTGAAAGCATAGTGTGTGTGTTCTTATAAATTAACAAGCAACACAACTTATTGAGCATTTATTACATGTCAGGCACATGTGTATATAATCTTTGATTCTTGAAACCCTATAAAGTAGGAATTATCTTCATTTTCAAAAAGTTCAGAACTCAGGTGCAAGAGGTAAATGATTTCCTGTTTGGTTCCAAAGTCTGAATACTGAAATTCTACCTTTTTGCAAAGTACTTTCTGTGGTCTTAAACAAGTTATCTCTCCTCAATAAATTTCAGGGGTTTCTCATCTTTTGAAAAAGAATGGATGGCTATTTCTCTCACATACATATATACTCACTCACCATAAGGATAAGGTTGGAAAAAATGAATGTCTAGCAAAATGCCTAGCATAGAATGAGTGTTTAGTAAATGCTATTTAATCATGAAGGTACAGGTTTGAGAATAGGTAGCAGCTCTGAGAGGACAATACAATAGTAGGGAAGAAAGTGGAAATCATAGAGGATGTTGTGAAGTACCTCTGGTCTACCAGGAACCAAAAAACTCAGGCCACAGATATATTGACCTAGCAGACCTTCAACTTCCTTGGTATGCAGCACATGGTTCTGGAATTATCCGGGGGGGGGGGCAGAGTTTACAGGGCTCTAACACCTTGAAACAGGAAAAATATCCAACCAAAAAAAATAATAAATGATGCTGGGTTCATTAATGCCAGAACTTGATAGATTTCCTATAATATCAAGTTCCTATTTTGACATTTCTAGTGTCAATCATTTAAAGTAATTAAATGAATAAACGCCAGAACCAAAGAAACAATAATCCCCATCAAACTGCCAACTAAGAAAAGGGGGGAAACACTACCTCAAACAGAAGTCAAAACTCAAAATGTTAGGAATTAAGAACCATCTCTCAATAACCACGCTGAATATAAATGGACTCAACTCCCCAATTAAAAGACATAAGGTGGCAAAATGGATCAAAAATCTCAATCCATCTATATGCTGCTTACAAGAAACACACCTTACAAGTAA
>PVJS01018768.1:0-34489 GCA_004027185.1 Glis glis | reverse complement strand
GAGAGAGAGAGAGAGAGAGAGAGAGAGAGAGAGCCGAGGCTGGCCGCGAACCCGGATCCTCCGGTCTTCGCCTCCCAAAGTACTGGGATTACAAGCGTGTGCCACCACGCCCGGCTATATTTTTTATTTTGAGAGAGGGTCTTGCTACCTTGCCACAAACTGGCCTTGAACCTGCTATCCTCCTGCCTCAGTCTCACAAGTACTAGGATTACAGGCATGTGCTGCCACTCCCAGTTGACAAAATAGACTTTAAACATGAAAAGAGGCTAGGCTCTGTGAGAAACTCACCTGCTATGGACTTTTTGGCCAGTGTTCATTCTCAAGACTGACGTGGGTAAAGTTCTTTAAGTGTGTGCAGACTGGATGTGGTGGCATGGTATGCTAATTCAACTGGTAAGAGTTCAGCATTAATAAGTGCAAGGTCCTGCACACGAGCCTTGTTTCTTGGAGTAGGAGAGGGAATGATCAACTACCTGTACACACAGAAAAACTGGCAAGCAATGCTGGATCTGCATCTCTGAACCCTGGTGCTTAAAAAACAACAACAACCCCTTTCAGAAGAGTAACCACCGAGCTGGGGATGCCCCTCTAACACAGGAAGAACACCACCTCCGAGGCCTTCCCAAGGGCAAGTGAGGGTTGCTGGCTTGGGCAGGCCCACAGTCCTGCCGAGAAATACCTTAAATGGTAGGTTAGTTGTTTCAATCTTATATATAAAGCTGCAGTGTTACTTCAGACTTGTGCTATGCTCCTCTATCTCTGGAAATATTTTAAATTCCCTTAACTAATTAACTTAACTTTTTAAATAAACTAATAACTAGTTTATTTAAAAAGTTTTGTCAGTGTCCTTATGAATGTACTTGGGCAAGCTGGACCAAACAATAAATATTTTTGGAATGCATGCTACACAGAGGACATCAACTCAATGTTAAGTGTAATCTTTAGGATACCCACAGCTGAATATAGCCCCCAAGGGTAGAGAGGTCATAAAGTGTGAAAGCTCAGTGTTGTCCATATTGGAAAACCTGTGGTGGTGACTCGCAAGTCACACGAAAAAAATCAACAAGGCCAAATGGATCAGGTCAGAAAGGATGGAACTGACTTATGATGGCTGATGATTCCCCACATCCCATATTAAAGATGCACATGGAGTGTTTTTTTTTTTTGTGGTACCGGGGATTGAACGCAGGGGCATTCTACCTCCATGCTACGCCCCCGGCCCTATTTTTTATACTTTATTTTGAAACCGGGTCTCACTAAGTTGCGGAGGGCCTCACTAAGTAGAGAGAGAGAGAGAGAGAGAGAGAGAGAGAGAGAGAGAGAGAGGGCTGAGGCTGGCCGCGAACTCAGATCCTCTGGTCTCTGCCTCCCAAAGTACTGGGATTACAAGCGTGTGCCACCACGCCTGGCTCACATGGAGTGTTTTTAACATGGAGTGTTTATGGACTTATGATCTTGAAGCCTTTCAAGATTCAGGAATGGTGCTGTCCAGATACGTAAGAAGCAGGATGGTCTCCTTAGCAGCGTCAGGAAGGTGTCCTTCATAATAGGTAAGACTAGTGTAGAGATAATAGGTAAGACTAGTGTAGAGATGTCACAAAGAAGACTGCATAGGAGACAAGTGGAGGGCTTAAAACAATCAAAGTCCTGTGTCATTTTGTGGATCTCTGTGACTTATTTGCTTATATGCTCATGGTTTCCCTTTAAGTCTTAGTGTGGTATCAGCCTAATCTCATGATTTGAACTTCTCAAAAGTTAGAGCCTTTATTTCTTATTCTTAAGAAGAGTATGTGTTGTTGTTTCTATTTCTTTAGGAAGTGGGATTTTTGCAGTTTTCACAGAATGTTTATCCCTTCTGAAGCCATGCTTTCCTTGTAGCACTCTAGGAGGGTAAATGCTGGATTAGGCTTAAGTAAAGTGGTTTTATGATTCGGGATATTCCCATTGTATTTAAAATCTTGCAATTTGGATTTTAGACTTTTTTTATTTAGGTTAAAGGGAGGTAGGTATTTAATTTGTGTTTCAGAAGAAAAGGAAAAACTGTGATTGTTATCTTCTGAATGGAGGGGAGGTTGGAGTTCCAGTTAGGGAGCTTCTATCTCCATTGCCTAGGGGTGCACGTGGGCTGGGAGCTCAGTTATCCTCCCTGTGTAACCAGGAGGATACAAGGCCCTTCCTCTATTTAACAGAAGACAGATCTTCTTTATCCCATCCCAATCTCCAAGTGTAAAAAGTCCCAAGGGAACAAATAAGGGGGGGGGGCAAATCAAAGAGCAGTTTTAAAGACAGGTACATATTTTTTCAAATTAATTTTAGGGGGTGTACTGAAAAATGGTTTGAAGACTACAAAGAGAGAAGCAGTGATGTATAATGAAAAAAAGCATGGGTTTTGGAGTCAGATATCTTTGGGTTCAAGTTTTAGCTTTATCTCTTGGGGCAAGTACCTAGATCAGTGCTTTTGAGCTCAACATGGAACCCTAATATGTGTTGAAATTGTGGAACTTAGTTAGTCTTTTTCAAATGCACATCACTCATGTGGATAATGGAGCTCCAGGTCCACTCCCCTCTTCTTTTTTTTTTTTTTTGCGATACTGGGGATTGAACCCAGGGGTGTACCCCTGGCCCTATTTTTTATCCTTTACTTTGAAACCGGGTCTTGCGAAGTTGCGGAGGGCCTCACTATGTAGCTGAGGCTGGCCGCGAACCCGGATCCTCCGGTCTCCGCCTCCCAAGTACTGGGATTATAAGCGTGCGCCACCATGCCCGGCTTCCACTCCCCTCTTCTTTGCTCCGACCACACGACCACACTTCACCAGAATGCCTGACGGCTCATCTGTCCCTTTCGAGACTGTGCACTGTTTGTGAGTCAGGTGCCTGCATGTCCACTGTGTGTCGTCAGCTCCTGGACACACATAATATGCTCAATAAATCATTTACTGAAAGAATGAATAGTTTGAATACTTTTGAAATGCTTTGTACCAAACTGTAATTATACTATTCAAATGATATTTGGATCTAAAATGATATTAAACATATGTCTGAAAAACATAGAAGAGCTGAATTTAGCAGTATGGTCAAGGGTATATGGTAATAAATTCACTAAATACCTCAGAGTTCTAAGATTTTTACATATAGCTTTTAAACCATGTTTTAATATGGAAAATTTTAAACATTAAAAATGGAATAGCATATAGTAAATCCCTGTGTATCTATCATCTAGCTTCGACAATTATAGATTTATAGTGATCTCTTTCAGCCACATCTATCCCACCCACCACATCATCAGATTATTTTGAGGCAAATTTCAGACATCATATTACTTCATAAATATTTCATGTATATACAAATTTTAAAATTTATCCCGTTATTTGAATCCATTTTTATCACATTTATTTATTCAACATATCTCTATGGACATGTTTTGAATCAGCAACTTGGTATTTCTGGCTAAAGTTTTCCTTTAATAAATTTTTTATTAATGATTCATTTTTCTTTTTCCCACAGACCTGTATAAACTGCTCCCAGCATTTTTACAGTTTACCTGTAAAAACTGAACACCAAGAGGAAGGTCAACAGATTGCTGAAAAGTATTATCAACCTGGAATTCCAGGAAAGCTGTTCAAGGCTCCTTCTGACTCACACATTCTTGCGAGCTTGGAGAAGTGAGTCTGACCAAGGGAGAAACAGAGGATTCCAGATAGCTACATATTCTCTCCTACTGGGTGAAGGCCCCTGTGAGCCCGCTGATGTGATAATGTGGTCATTTTGGTGAGAATGCAGTACTTCTAACTATGGCTACAGCTACCTTTGAGAGCGATTCTTTTTTCTGATGGAGATTCATAATCATGTAAGGTCTTAGAAGATACAGATCCTAGGACTTAAACAAACCAAGTGTTACGGGAGATTCTGATATGCAGTCAGAGAGTGGCACCTCTGCCCAGCCAAGGGACAAGTCCAGGGACTGAAGGCTTTAAGATAGTGCGTGAAACCCCAAGCTCAGATCTTGGCTTCTAATGTCATTTTCTAGTAAAAGGAACCAGGGCTCTGTGGAAGATGGATGCATCTTGGACTAGAGCAAGAAATGCAAGAGATGAGCACAAGCCTGGAGCATGTGAGTGCCAGAAAGTATGAGAATGCTAAACAAACAACAAAAAAAAACCATGAAAACACATTCCAAACAAAAACCCTGCAATGATTGAAGTGTGTCAAAAGGACATAGGAGCCAACTGAGAGCTTGACTGGCCAAAGATGGAATGGTTTGAACAATAAAGTAGTATTGTATAGTCGGGCACAGTGGTGCATGCCTATAATCCTAGTACTTGGGAGGCTGAGATAGGATTGCAGGTTTGAGGCCAGCCTCAGCATCTAATTGAGACCCTGTCTCAAAATAAAATAGAAAATGGGGATGAGGATGTAGCTCAGTGGTAGAGTGCCCCTGATTTCAATCCCCAGTACCACAAAAACCAAAAACAAAAAACCCTGTACCATTGACTAGTTACTCTCTTTCCCTTTTCCCCAGGCCCCAGACAAGTACTAATCTACTTTCTCTCTCTGTGGCTGTGCCTATTTTGAACATGTCATATAAAGAGAATCACACAGTATGTGACCTGTTGTGTCTAGGTTCTTTCACTTAGTCTGTTTTCAAGGTTATCCCATGTTGTAGCATGTATCAGCACTACATTTCTTTTTTGTTTATTTTTTTGTGGTACTGGGGATTGAATCCAGGGGCATTCTACCTCTGAGCTGCACCACCAGCCCTCTTTTAGTTTTTAGTTTGAAACAGGGTCTTGCTAAGTTGCTGAAGTTGGTTTCAAACCTGTGATCCTCCTGTCTCAGCCTCCCACCCCAGCTTACATTCCTTTTGTTGTTGTTGTGGTGGTGGTGGTGGTAACTGGGGATTGAACCCAGAGACATTCTACCTCTGAGCTACACCCTCAGCCCATCCATCAGTTGAAAGACTTTTCGATTATTTCCATCTTTTGGCTATTATGAATACTGCTGTAATGGACCATGTGGGCACAAGTTTTTACATGGTATACATCTTAAAAAGGTATCCAATCTCTAGGCTGTATACTAAGTACTTGTGCTCAGGAAACTGGAGGCTGGATGCTGTGCACGTGTGCCTGTGTGTCCATGTGTTTATGTGTCTATCTCTCTCTGTGTGGGGCGAACTCAAGTTCCTGAATGTTTACAAATAGTCTTTGGGTTTAAAAAGAGGCCAAAAGGGCTGAGTCAACGCTTACCATCTTAGCTACCCTCCATGCTTCAACTTTCCCTGGCTGCATGCCTCACCTTCTGTTCTGAACCACAATGTAAGTGAGCCCTGTGGGGTGGGAAATGAGCCATGACATTCATGGCCAGAGAAGCCAGTGCACACACACAAACAGTGTATATTTCTAGTATGCTTTGGGGATGAAAGGAAAAGTGATATGTATCATTTTGTGATTCAAGAAAAGCAATAATAAAAGCCCCAATCTCCAGTTAGTATGTGTGTGTGTGGGGGGATCATCCATCAATCAATGGATGTGCTGATGTCCAAATATTACTTTGGTTAGAAAAATAATCCCACATAAACTCCCATTTTTCTCTCCTTTGGGTCCTAAAACTTTCATCGCCACACTGCAGTGCTGCTGTGGAGAGAAGTGCGGTGAGCAGGCGGCTGTCCACCGGAGGCCTCGGCTTGTTTTTGTCTGAGACGGCAACTTCCACTGTCTGTCACTCGGCTCTGAAAAGGTGGTGAGGATTCTTCCTCCCCAGGCCTCATTCTAAAACAGAATCTGAACACTCTTTGTTACCTAATATGGCAGGGTTGGGTGATTTTTCTTTTTGCAACTCTATTATCTCATTCTGAATTAAGGTAGTCAAGTAAGGGTTGGAAATAAACACAAGAAACCAAAGGGTGGAAATGTCCTCCAAGAACAAGGGAAACTGCATCCAGGGTAAGAGACAGAGATGTGCTGCTTGATTAAAAGTTGGCCTGATCTGGCCCAATAAAACTGGATGTGACATACTCAGGTGTTCTTTTATAAGATAAGATGTTCTGTACCTGCTCGTTGAAATATCCTCAAAAGGGTAGAGGATCTCTCCATTGTTGCAGATTTCGCAGATGAACCCCTTCTGGCTACAAAGACTGCAGCTGTACACGTGTGAGGTGGCAAATTTAATGACCTTGCCTAAGAATGGAGCCAGCTTTCCCTCGATCACCTGCAGAAAGAGAAATGGAACAGGGAAGCAAATTTGCTGAGAACAGAAGGCTTGCAGACACGGGAAAGGAAAGGAAAGGAATTCCTTTCCTTCACACAACAGGAAAACCTCTAATTATAATTTCTTAGCAATTCTGAGGAAGAAAAGACACAAAATTTTTGCTCCAAAAGAACTCTGGCTTAAACCACTGGAGGTTGAAAAATGAGGATGCTGAAACTTCTTTTGTATTCCCCTTTCTTTGTAGTGTGTAGGGGATTGAGGGCCAAGAAATGGGAAAATACTTGAACAGACCAACTTCGCAGTTACGGTGTGATGTAAGAGGAGTGTGATAGGTTCCCTAGAACAGACAGTAAACATCCAGGGAAAATATGAATGCAGGTCTTTATGTGGTAAATTCAGCAATATCTTTCTCTAATGAATTAGTGGAATGGTTTTTTCATCATTTCCTCCAAGAACATATAGCAGATATGGAAAAATGGGGTTCTTTGTATAATAATAGAAAGATGTTGAATGGAGGACCATTTCCAGCCTGTACATTAAAGAAAAACATTGTGTAGTATTTTAGAAAATGAGCCAATTTAAAAATTGGGAGATTTCACATAAAACCCTGATTTTTAGCTTCTTTTGAAAACCTAGAAGATCTAGCAGAACTAGCCTAGATTCTAACATGATAAGGACCCTGGCTCTGAGTAGGGGTTGCTTGCTTCCAGTGAGGCTGGTGCCCTGGAGTCACGCACCTGCCTGCCTCCCACCACTGCCTCACCTGCTGACCTGCAAACACCCCTGAGTTTGGAAGCCGTGGTCAGTCAGATCCCTCCTCGCTTAACTACTGTTCATGAGCTTCAAAGACTTCAGCACTTCGCATGCCAACAAGATAAAATCTGCCTCTACTTCTCTCTCATTAATGCATATACATGTACATGCTGATTTTGATACAAGAAAAAAAGTAAAGATTTAATTTGGAAATAGTTGGAACATACAGCTATTTACATACAACAAACATCTGAGGGAAATGTCCACCGAGAAACTATAATGTCCAGGTGAGTAAGTATTAGTGACTGAGAATACAAAAATTAAAGTCTATGCCGGGCGTGGTGGTGCACGCCTGTAATCCCAGTACTTGGGAGGCTGAAACAGGAGGATCGCAGGTTCAAGGACAGCCTCAGCAAATAGAGAGACTGATCAACCCAGCGAGGCCATTTCAAAATAAAACTAAAATAGGGCTGGAGGTGTAGCTCAGAGGTAGAATGGCCCTGGGTTCAATCCCTGGTAACACACACACACACACACACACACACACACACACTAAATAAATAAATAAACACTATAAAATATATAGACATAGCCTTTACAAAAAATGAAGCTATAAGACAGAAATGAAGCTATAAGATGGAGATGGAAACTGTGGTAGTTTTTGAACACCAGCAACAATACCATAATGTTTTTAAAAAACATTATAGCAGCAGTTAACTCTGGGGAGGAGAATAAGTCAGAGAAACAAGTCTGTCACTTTGTATATAGTTGTGTCTTTGTGTTTTAAAAGATAATTAATGCATATTACTTTTGTATTAAAATGCAGAAAGTGAACAAAAAAATAAGTTTATAGTTTAGTAAGAGTGGAATTGTTTTTCTTAATAAAGAGGGTAGAAATTATTCTAGCTGTGCTTTTGGTCAGGCAAATATGTTTTCTACCATTCTTCAACTTATTCTCCCCTCCAAAACCTTTAGGAAGCTGTAGACTGACCTCTTTTCATTTCTGTTTTGTGGGACCATTAACTCTGATAAACTCTAGTAAGGCATGCTTCTAATACCAACCCATGATACATACTTTCTAAGAAATAACCACTACTAAATCATATACCCAACCACCATTAAACACTTCCCAATGTGTCATGGGGTTATTTCTAAATTGTGGTAATGATACTTGAGTTGAATTTAGTTTTCTTATTTTACTCAGCCCTAAACAACCAAGGTTAATGACTCATGTAAAGAGAGGCGCCAGGATTGTGAACAGCCTGGAAATCAAGTGAGTAGAGAGAATGAGAAGAGAAGATCTTGAAGGAGAAATGAGAGTTTTCATCTAGGATCTAAAGGAGAAGACTGAGTATCTTGTACATAAAGTGTTTTCTCTACCTAGAAGATTTCATTGGGACAAAAGTAACAAATATTTTGAAGGCTCTTCAAATACCAACGGTACACTGCCAACAACGTATATTTATCCCTATCTGGGACTTTAATAAGCTTTTTGAAAATTGATTTTCTGCCTTTATAATAGCCTATCAAAGAACCTTATACACATCTCCATTTTATTAAGTCTTCATTTATTATTGCTTAATGAAAATCTGTTTTGCTCCTTGCATTAGCCATTCCCATTTATCATTTAGGTTCTTTCAAGGTTAAACTTTTGATAATTCTTTTCTTATTAGTTGTTCTAGGATTTTAGACTATGTTGACATTTGTGTGCATATGACCATATTACTGAATTTTCCTCAATGATAATCATTTTTAGGTGATTCTTTTGGGTTTTTGAGAGCAAAAAACTAGTTCCTTCCTTTCTAATATAGCTCTTGCCTATATTTCATGTGTTATTGCATAGTCTAGGATTTCTAAAACAATATTAGGTAATAATAGTGTCAGTGGCCATTCTCATTATTTCATTGAGAATCAAATTGGAAATTATGACGTCTACTGTGAATGACTCATTTTCTCCATCAAACACAAATATTTTGTCATTTGCCACATTTCATTGATTCTTACTCCCTCTTTTTAAATAACAGATTTATTGAGATATAATTCACATACCATATATCCGATCTATTTAAGATCTACAATTAGGCCGGGCGTGGTGGCGCACGCTTGTAATCCCAGTACTTTGGGAGGCGGAGACTAGAGGAACTGGGTTCGCGGCCAGCCTCAGCTCTCTCTCTCTCTACTTAGTGAGGCCCTCCGCAACTTTGTGAGACCCAGTTTCAAAATAAAGTATAAAAAATAGGGCCAGGGGTGTAGTGCGGAGGTAGAACGCCCCTGGGTTCAATCCCCGGTACCGCAAAAAAAAAAAAAAAAATCTACAATTCAGGGTTGGGGATGTAGTTCAGTGGTAGCACCTAACATGTGTAAGGTCCTAGGGTTCGATCCCCAGCATAGCAAAACAAACAAACATAAACTACTATTCAATAGTCCTTAGTTTATTCAGAGTTGTACACCGCCACTATAATTAATTTTAGAACATTTCATCAAGCCTCCCCTAAACCCCCACACCCACTAGTAGTTACTTCCCCCTTTTCCTCCTATTTTCCTCCCTTAAGCCCTAGGAACCAATAATCTACTTTCTATCTCTGTAACTTTATGTATATTATATAAATAGAATCATACAATATGTGTTGTTTTGTGACTGGATTTTTTCACTCAGCATACAGTTTTTGAGATTCATGCTGAGTTTCTTTTAAATGTCTCTGGTATAAGTCTCTTTTTTCCATCCTTCTCCAGACTCATATCACCCTTTCTAGATTAATGAAATAATCTCCTAGTTTTGTTTCTGGATATCAGTCTTTTTCCTATAACCCATCCAGCATATTGATTAATCAGTTTTAGATGACACTTTCATCATGTGTTATCTTTTCCCTCAAAAATGAAATCTTGCATTATTATTAATCAAAACTCTTTATGTATTCATTTCATAAAATTATATTGAGTTACTATGTCTCAGACACTCAATACAAGAATAAACGGCACAAAACTGGTATCCAAATGTCTCCATAAGTTAACTCCACACTATCTGTCCCAACTCATTTCCCATTTCTCAATATGGATCGTCCATTGGGAGCAAGTTTTCCCTGAGCTCTTGTGACGGTACCCATGTCATTTCCTTATCAAGAGTTTCAATTCTTTCCTTACACCCATTTAAGTTTCACACAGGCTTCATGGCTCAAATCTTTACTGGCTGGATCTGGAAAGCCAGCCGTGGCTACTTCAGCTGCCACAGACCTCCTGTGCATCTCCCAAGATATTTACTTTTACATCATATAATTTAATATAGAACTTGATGTCATTTTGTACTCTTTGTTACGTTTAACGTGATTGCTTTGCTTATCTGATTGAATATTGAACATACATGATGATAGTTGGCCATTCTTACCTACAAACCTGGCAGTCTTATATGGGGCAACATAAAGGAGCACAAATTCCTTAGAGCAAAGAGCGAGTCTCATAGTCATTTTAAATACTTCCTCCCATCAGGTGCTGTGTGCATGTACGTCACTGTCAACATGATTTACATTACTATTATTATTTTTTTTTTTGGCTGTACTGGGGATTGAACCCAGGGGCATTCTACCTCTGGGCTACACCCCAAGCCCTATTTTTTTATTCTTTATTTTGAAACAGGGTCTCACTAAGTTGCGGAGGGCCTCACTAAGTAGCTGAGGCTGGCCACGAACCCGGATCCTCTTGTCTCAGCCTCCCAAGTACTGGGATTACAGGCGTGTGCCACCACTCCTGGCTCTTTTTGCTTCTTACACTTGATTAATTGCTCTTCTCATCTGGCTGCTTTGGTTCACGGCCACGTTCCAAATGTCTGAAGCTGCTGGAATTTTTTTCCCTCCAGAAAAGTGAGGTAATATTCTTAAGTTTATTTCAGAATTTATGAACATTCTTTTAATATCATAGAAAGGAAAACTTTATACTTATGATTTTCCAGGAGTAAGATATATTTATAAAGTTTAAGTCTTGTCTCTGAATACAACTACTGGCAGCACTGGGAGCAGAATCCAGCTCTTCTGACTTCTGGTCTAGAGGTTGCATCATGGTGACAAGTGGGCTCCGAGTGTGCCGTCTCCTGGGGGTCTTCTAACAATAAGATATATCATCTTTATTTTGGATAATTGCTTGAAAATAAATCAACTATCTTGCCTACCTTGGGCTCCCCTCCACCACCCCAAGAGCTTTGCACCATTCACCCCACTTCCTAACCTTAAGTTTAGAGCCCTATTCCACAGACACTCGGAAGATAGTGGCCTGAAATAAACCACGGAGCTCAAGGAACCTCCTACCTTCAGGTTCCAGCTGAGAACAAGGACAGGAAAAGAAACTGATGGATACCCTGGACCTGGAAAATGACTACAGAACCAAGCATGGTGGCACACACCTGTAATCCCAGTTCTTTGGAGGCTGAGTCAGGAGGATCACAGGTTTGAGGCCAGCGGCTTAGCAACACCCTCAGCAACTTAGCATGACCCTGTTTCAAAATAAGAAATGAAATAGTGCTGGGATGTGGTTTGGAGGTAGAATGCCCCTGGGTTTTATTCCCAGTACCAAGAAAAAAGAAAAAAAAAGACTATAGATGGGGCCAAGTCAGATGGAGCCTCCTCGCCAAGAAGTGCTCAGCTCTGAGGAAGGCCAAGCATAAGAACTGAGCTATGTCAACCTTAAACTAGTGCACCTCACTAGAGCAAAGATGGTCCTCTACAGGGTCCAGCATGGGGGATGGCCCTGCTAACTGTATCCAAGCTGGAGTTGATCCAGAGGATTCTAATATCATGAGTGTAAGCCGGGACTAACCAGGACAGTATAAACTATAATAGTACTTCTTTTATAAAATTGGCCAAAACTTGTTAAAAAAAAGAAAAAGAAAATATAAACCATGGTACAGTTTTTGCTTCTGAACAACTTAGGTGTATTTTTCTAGTGCATAGTCATTTGATTCATTAAAGAGTCTCCCAAAAAGGCTAACATTACAGGTCTTTTAATACTCCATCAGAACTTGGTCGTCTCTGAGCAAGGCGTGGTGGCGCACGCTTGTAATCCCAGTACTTGGGAGGCTGAGACCGGAGGATCCGGGTTCATGGCCAGCCTTGGCTACTCAGTGAGGCCCTCCGCAACTTAATGAGACCCTGTTTCAAATTAAAAAAAAAATAGGGCCGGGGGTGTAGCTTGGAGGTAGAAAGCCCCTGGGTTCAATCCCCAGTACCACACACACACACAAAAAAAACAAAGAACTTGGTCGTCTCTGGGAAGCAATAGAGTGGAAGAAACAAGGCTGGACTGGGTACAGATTCTTTCTAGCTCATCTACCTTCCAGATGTGAGGCTTGGGCTAGGATCATATCTACCTTGCAGGGTTGAGGATGGATCAGACTTAATATACTGAAAACACCAAGCGATGTCTGACTCCGAGCAAGTGATCAATAAATAATAACCTATTACTAATTTATCTTAATCTAAAAAGAAATTTTCTGCGATTTACACTCATTTCTCCTCTCAGACACTTAAGATTTACAGCAGGAGTAAAAAAAAAAACATGGTATGAACTTCATATGTCTTTTTTTCTAAAGGCATCCAATTATTCTGTTTGGATGAGATCAGTAGAAATTAAGGTAAAGTAGTCAGATCTATTTCCCAAATATTACTATAAATAAGAGAACACAGCTTGGACAAGCATACTCGCTTTGGCGTCAAAATGCTGGCTGAAGACAGCGCATCTCAAACTTGATTTGAATCACTCATGTAAGGTAACACCTTAGCAACTCCTGGAAGTTGTCTTACTCCTTTCCTATTTATATAGTTAAATTACTCACAGGCTAATATAACTTCATAACAACCCATCAAAAGCCGGCAGGACGCTTCATCTTGCGTATTAGAAGGCTGGTAGTTTTAGTTAACTAGGTGGTCAATTGGATAGTTCATGAACGATGGTGAAATAAACAGAACCTCCGAGATGAGGTTTAGTTATCGCTCCATTTATTTTCCCCAAAGTGCACGTCTACGTGAACAAAATCAGGGACAAAGTAATTAGCAGAAAACATATGTAGCTCTTCCCCCATCTCCTCGGCCCCTGCACTCAACCTCCTCCACCTTCTCCATATACTAAACTGCGCTATTTCCTTGAGCAAAGGCAGATGTCCAAACCGGAGGCAAAAAGTTTGCTTCTGTTTTCCATTACACTTAATTTCTTTCCCTAAGGAAGGTACCAGTGGCTCATCTCCCTGGGGAGTGTGCATGTATGACTAGTTCAGAGGTGTCACACTGCCCGGGTGTTCAAAGAAGATACGGTTCCCTTTGTGATTGAAAGTCGTATCATCTATTTCAACTGTGGGACAAGGACAAAAGGCAGCATCAAGCTGACATCTTGCAGATTTTGAGATTTTTCACTTCTGCAGTCTATGAATTCTTTTCGCTACCATTTCAGGTACTTCCAGGACTCAAAGGACTGTCCTGGGTCACCTTCCACAATCCAGTCAGCTAACAGATAGGCCACCCAAACATGCTTATCCTTCTTGTGTGAAGCCAGCCCACGAAAGCTGCCTGGTTGAACTTCCAGCTCAGGGAGACACACATTTTTCCCTTTTTTCTATTCTGGTCAAGATGGTCAGCATTGGAATTTGAGGCCTATGGCTTTCTTGCAGACTAAGACAACAGACTTTATTTGATTTACTTTCTTGCACACCAATCAAAAATTACAATTAAGTTAAAAAATAACCCAGTGCTGCCTTGTCCAAACCACAGTTTCAGAAACAGCTGCTTATTACTCATGTGTGGCACCAGGAAATTGCAGTGTCATGTTCAAGGTCTGCAGCCAACAGAGCTTTGTGGGCTCAGGGAAAAGGGCACAAATGATTCTTTTATGTTGGTTTACCTTCACTCCCCTGGCACCACCACAAAATCCAAAATCTACAGGGGGAGGGAGGCAGAGCACTAGTAACTTGGACCAGAAAAAAAAAAAAAAAGAAAGAAATCATAAAAGAAAGAAAAGGCTCTTTCTTATCAATTTTCGTTATACATCGGCTAATTTCTTCCCTCTGATTTGTCAAGTTACCTTCCTTCCATTTCAAAACAAGCATTCCTTGGCCATTGTGTAACATCTAAATTCTGGATAACTGTTGGGAACACTTTGATGAAGAGGCTGCTGCACTTGACAAACGGGTCCTTCTCTAAAAGTCTAACCAAAAGACCCAATTCATGTTGAACAAAGCCACCTGCCACTCACCGGGAGCAGCTAGCTCCATGAAATGGACGAATCAATATTGCCACACATTGTGAAATCATTTCCAATATGACTTAGTTCACATTTGCTCGGCCAGATGACCATGAAGGGTTGTGTTTTTTTCTCTGCGTGCCATTTCTCAACAGAAATAGCTGGACAGAGTGAAGACTAGTGACCTAGGCCAGGTCAGTTCCTGGGAAATTGGGAAAAGACAGCCTGTGGATTCTGCTCAAGCATGAAAACCCTAACACACACAGAATATTCTGCATCCTTATTCACTTCTCAAGTTTACTCCTCTTACTCACCAGTCTTTAAAAATAGAAAATAAAAAGCATACCACCAAGACTAGATGGGATATTCCTACTTAAAAAAGTTGGTTAAAACTTCTTTTTCCCATAACTAACCTTTGAGCGCCTTATCATGACTCAATGCAGGGATGTTTGTACACAACCACAAAACTGTCTCTTCTCTAATTAGCTGCTCCTCACTCTCCCCTATCCATTATGGGACTGCTCAACAGGACTTGGATTTTGGCCACTCAAGCAGTTTGCTGAGGGATGACTCCCATGTCACCAATTAGCTCTTATCTGATCCTCTTCCAGAGGTGACAATTTCTCCTAAGACTTGTGAAACTGTGTGATAACTTGATGTGGTTTAATGGAATTGGGCAGATCTGTGAGTGGCCATAATCATGCCTATCATGTTACATTCTGCTTCCTGCTGAAAACTAGGTCTTAGGGGGGAAAAGATAAAGGGATTTCAATCTCAATTTTCTTATATGGTTACAATAGCAAGGATACACCCAGAATCTAAATTTCTTATTCAGAAAAGCATATGGGATGGGACTTATTTCAGATGTGTGGCTCAGTGAAGCTACAACTCCATAAACTTTAACGAAGCATCCATAAGGAGTAAGCCAATAATGTGGTTCAGATAGTCTGAGCCTAAAACAGGCCATGTGGTCTGATATGGATAGGTACATGTTTTCCCCATATAGGGGAAAACAGATTAAAATATTTCAAATTGAGACGGTGCCAGAAAATTCCCAAGGATGACCAGAATTTTGCTTCTCTGTTAATTAGTACATGTCGGAAAGAAGCCTGATTGAAGTCTCTATTATTCATTCTGGCCCTAGTTATGGCATTACTGATTCATTGACTAGTAAATAAGAAAAAGCCTTAGTGGTCTTTTAAACTCAGCTTCCTCATTTAATATATGAAGAACTGAGGCCCAGAGAGGCGATGAGAGCTGCCTCAGGTCAGCCAGCTGGCTAGTGACAGACCCTGACTTTCCCTCTTAATCAATCACCATCACTATAGGAAAGGCCTTTCTGGGGGCTTCAGGGGTCACAGTGAAGCCCCTGAGTTTGGATCAGTCCAGGAATTCTGAGGTCACTGTGTACCTATTGACCCCCCATGTAAAAAAGGAGGATTTCTACAACTGTCTCAGTCCCAGTGTGGAAGCAGGATGCTCAATCTAGGTGGGCCCAGGTTTACAACCCACAGTTCTGATCTGAACTGGATCTGCCTTTGGCTTATTGAAAGATAACACAAAAATTCTCTTACATGGTCACATCTTGTGCACTTTTCTGAACATAGTGATGATCTTCCAGTGTCTAATTGAACTACTGGAAAATTCATAAAGTAACATGAAATTCTGTGACAAAAACAGATTTACCATCAACTTAAACCCTCATCTATTTATCAAGACTAGAGAAGTACCTTTACAAAAGAGAGAAGCAACTACAGCTAGGAGGGGGCAGGGGAAGAAAAAACAAGGCAAAACAAAGCAACTTCCTGTATGTATGTACATGGGGAAACAAGAAATATGGCTTTTCAGAGAGGACTTCACTGAAGGCCAATGTGAGACATCTTAACAGACACTGCTTTTAAAGGGATAGAGAACAGAAGAAAAAGGCAGCCTTACCTGGTCATGTAATTATGGGAATGAACCATAAGAGTTAAGAGAGACATGAAGGCCCAAAGCAAGGAAGGGAAGGAGCAGTAGAGAAAGGATGCTGGGAAAAAGAAAGAAAGAAGAGAGAGAGAATACAGATGCTCCCAAAGAGAGAAAAAAAAGGACACAGCGTATGGAGATCTGAGATGGGAGTTAGAAATCTTGGTTTCTGTTCCCAGCAGTGTCCCAGGAAAGCTATATGACCTTTGATGTAAGTCACGTAACTTCTCTGTGCCTCAGTTTCCTCATCTACAAAATAAAGTGATTGTGTTAAGTCATTGAAAACTAAGTGATCAATAAGGATCCCTTTCAGTTTGAAGGTAATATGATTTTGTGATTAGCCAACAGGGAAAACATCAAAAGCAGCTTGCTGAATAGCCTTAGGAATGTAGAAAGGGAATATCTGGGGAGCCAGATAAAAGGTGAGTTTAACCAGACTAATTAGAAGATACCCCAGGAAATTTTCCACAGAAGTGAAATAATGTCACCAGCTTTTTATTCCGCTGCTTGCCGAGTGCCATTCAAAGAGGGAAGTAAGGCCTTTTAGGAATCGTCCCTGCGCAGGTGTGTAACCAGATATCAGTTTTCCTCTGCAAATCTCTTCCTTTCATCAATGCATTTAATTAGTCAATGTTTAGATAGTACTTTGGGGATGAAAAGTACAATATAAGCACTCAACATTATTATTACTTAACAGCTTTTATGGGATCAGCAATGCCTGAGATTAAATGAGAAACTAAAGTGAGTTCCGGGCTAGAAGGCTGTCATCTGATAAATTGCTGGGTTGCTGATGAAGAAAAACAAACCCTGCACAGAAACTGACATAGGTGCTCTTTAGTAGCTTGCATAGTATTGTCAAAAGTTTGTTGGTGATTTTTATTCTTTGGCTCAAGGTGTCAACAAGTAGTAAACACCACGCCTGACACAAGGCTGATGATGGCTCCACACATCCCGTTTTTCTAGAAGAGCCTCTGGGGTATTGTTGGTGTGTGTATATGGTTGGTGTGTGTATTTGAGCCAGCATGGGCTCCAATACATAGAAGAAGTTTTGTGTACAAATAAAGTGGGGGCAGATCCAGTATTTAATAAATGATGTGTGGCAGCTGGTTAGCCACCGGGGGAAAATGAAGCTGAACTCATCTCATAAAAAACACAATTCCTGAAAAACTGAAGGTTTTTATATTTTAAAAAGTCATGAAGATTTTTTTATTTAAAAATTTTTTATTTGATTATTCCCAGGCTTTAAAGTTGAGGATATTTACCTCAAAGTCACCTTTTAAAAATACTTTTATTGGCGCATTATAGTCTCACATCATAATGTATTTCACAGTGATAGTGACATACATGCACACAGCACTTGGTGTGGTACTGGGGATTGAACCCAGAGGTGCTCTACCACTGAGCTACACCCTCAGTCCCCCCTCTTTTTTTGTGGTACTGGGGATTGAACCCAGGGGCATTCTACCTCTGAGCTACACCCTTAATCCTATTTTATTCTTTATTTTGAAACAGGGTCTCACTAAGTTGTGGAGGGCCTCATTAAGTTGCTGAGGTTGGAACCTGGAATCAAACCTGGAATCCTCCTGTCTCAGCCTCCTAAGTACTGGCATTACAGGTGTGTGCCACTGCACTCAGCCATAAAATTATTTTTATTTGTTAAAATTAATTAATTAATTAATTTTGTGGTACTGGGGATGGAACCCAGGGGCATTCTACCTCTGAGCTACATCCCCAGCCTGTTTTATTTTTTGTTTGGAAACAGGGTCTTGCTAAGTTGATGAGAGCCTCACTAAGTTGCTGAGACTGTCCTCAAACCTGTGATCCACCTGTCTCAGCCTCCCAAGTACTGGGATTACAGGTGTGTGCCACCATGCCTGGCAAAAGTATTTTTAAAATTACAAAAAGCTGAGTGTGGTGGCATACTCCTATAATAACAGTACTTGGGTGGCTGAGACAGGAGGATCACAGGTTCGAAGCCAGCCTCAGCAATTTAGCAAGGCCCTTATTTAGTGAGACTCTGTTTCAAAATAAAAAATAAAATAGGGCTGGGGATGTAGCTCCGAGGTAGAACACCCCTGGATTCAATAGCCAGTACTCCTACACCCAAATAAATAAATAAAAAATATTACAGAATATTATAAAATCATTTATGTGGAATAATATAATCATAGAAGCTAAAGAGTGATAAATTGGATTACATACAGCAAAAAAAATTAGTACCATACAAAATACCATTTACAAAATAAAATGGCAAAAAACTGGAAAAAATATTTCCTACTTATATGAAAAAAGTGCCAATTTTATTAATATACAAAGAGCTCTTTCAAATTAATATGAAAAAGACCAACAATATGATTTTAACAGGTTAAATTCACAAAAACTACAAATGGCCAATAACAACATAAAAAGATGCTCAACCTTACAGTGGAAAAATTAGAAGTTAAAACAACCACATAAAGTTGTTTTTTATTTATAAGATTGGCTAGAATTAAGAAATATTAATTAGTTAATATAAGTGCAGGAAAACAGATACTCTTAGGATACTGAATGGAAGTATGAACTGGTTCCACCCTTTTAGAAGGAAACTGGCAATACCTATCAAACTGCAAAGCAAGCATACCCTTTGACCTGGCATCTTACTTTAATGAATTTACACCACAGACACATTCATGGAGTGCACAGGGAAATGTGGGGGGTGTTCACAGCAGCGCAAGTCCTAACAAAGGAAAACTGGCATAGGTTAAAACCAGCTTAGGTTTAAGTTACCAAACTTAACTTAAACCTAAGTTACCATCGGTATAAAGTAACTCTATACTATGCAGCCAATAGAAAGAATGAGGTCAATCTTCATGTGTGTTGAACATGCATTTATACCCAAATGTCCACAAGATGCTCAAATGTCCATAGTATACTATTAGAAGAGGCAAGTCACAGAAAGGTAGTATAGTAGTATAGTTAGATCCCATTTAGAAAAAAAAAATTGACATTTATAAACATGAAAAATTGTCTGGAAAGATATAGACTGCTACCATTCACAAAAGCTACCTCTGCAGAGAGAGACATATGAGAAAGGATAGACTAAAAATATAATTCTGGGGTTGGGATTGTAGCTCAGCGGCAGAGCGCTTGCCTAGCATGTGTGAGGCCCTGGGCTCCATCTCTAGCACTGCAAAAATAAATAAATAAATAAATAAATAAATAAATAAATAAATAAAAATCCTGTATTCTTTAATTTTAAAATAATGAATATGAATTGTCCCTTTTATAGTAAGTGTCTAAATTGTAAAAAAAGATAGCTTTACAAAGTATGGCTTTAGAAATATATAAACACTTTGCATATATGTAAACATTATAAAATGTAGAAAGCCTTCTTTTTGGTTTTATATAACCTGTTTTCACTTGTTCCCAATAACGTATATATTCACAAAATTTCCTATCAGTGAACCTGTCATGACCATCAGACTTGATGCTTGTATCCAAGGAGACCTGCCTGCCTAATCAGAATGTTCCCTTACTTATGAGTTTTTCAGGTTTGGAAGGTAACATTGCCCATTCAATTAGAATGACTTATAAGATATGTAGAGTGTCAACAGCCATATCTAATACCAGGCAATTTAAGGTTGGTTTTTGTTTACATAATTATCACTGAATTCTAGACATATAATCTTATCTCTCTAAATACTATACTGGGAGTTAGTAAGTAAACAATTAGTGAGGATGCATATTGCCTTGACTAAGAATTCACTTATGTGTGTTATTTTTAAATTTTTTTACTTTTAAGATTTTTATTGGTGCATTATGATTACACTCACTAGTGGCATTTGTTGTTACATATTTGTACATGGATTTAAATCTTAAATGTGCTCTTCCAGCTAAACTCAGCTCTGCGGGCCAGGGTTCTGTCCTCCCGGCCCCAGCATGGATGACCCTCACTCACAGCTCTCCCTGGCTCCCTCCCTTCAGGCACATTGCTTGATTCTGATCACCTGGTTGGTCTGGTAAATTGTATTCGTTTCAGATTGTGTTTTTTTGCAACAAACAGTAAAAGGGGGAGAAACAATATTGGTATCAGAGTTTTCAAAACAATATTGGTATCAGTTTTCAATTCATTTTCCATTTATTGAGAGATCACAATAATTTCACACTATCCAGGTACTGTGCAGGGAAAGGATGTCACCTGATCCAAATGTTTTACCACTTGGTTTGATATCAATACAAGAAAAAGTCCATGTACAGGGAGATATTCAAAGATAAGATTAGGTTCAAAGAGAAAAGCATTTTGAATATCATGCCCACCTGAGACATGTTCAGAAGTTTGGTAAAGCCTAAATAGAGAAGGGTCCTAAGAAAGGAAGCCAGCACGCAGGCAATTTTGTCCAGGATTGAGGGCAGACAGTCTGTGATTTGGTCTAGCACCTGATGTCCTCTGTACCATTCCAAGTGGCTGCCTCCTGTCTCTCAAGCATATCTCCAGGGCGGGGGTGGGGGAGGGAGAGAGGGAGGGGATCTTTGGGTTCATCTGCTACTGCCAGCAGCTCTAACAAAGGGGGAAGCTATGGACCAGGACAGTTTTGCAGTTGTAGAGGTGTCAGTTTTCCTTGGGCTTCCTGTCCTCCAGGGATGTTGGTAATTGAAAAGGGTTTTACTTAGTCTCGTCTGGTCTGGTTCATTTTCTTCAGTGAAGAGAGCTTAGCTAATTGAAATGCCAAGCAGTTGTAGCCTAGCTTATGTGAATTAGAAGAGGTTCTTTGGGTATCACCTTTTTAAGATATATAATCTCTCTGTCTCTGTCTCTGTCTCTATCTCTCTCTCTCTGGCCTTAAACCTGCAGTCCTCCTGTCTCAGCCTCTCAAGTACTGGGGTTACAGGTGTGCAGCACCACACCTGGTTTTAAGTTATATTTGTAAAAACTGAAGCTTAAGACTGCGTGGTGGTGCACACTTGTAATCCCAGTACTTGGGATGCTGAGACAGGAGGATCACAGGTTCGCGGCCAGTCTCAGCTACTTAGTGAGGCCCTCTGCAACTTAGTGAGACCCTGTTTCAAAATTAAAAAAAATAAAATAGGGCTGGGGGTGTAGCTCAGAGGTAGAATCCCCCTGGGTTCAATCCCCAGTACTGCAAAAAAAAAAAAAAAATTGAAGCTTAACTGAAGTTTAACTGAGGGTAAAGTGCACAATTTAAAAAATATTTTTGTAGTGCTGAGGATTGAACCGAGGGCCTCATCCATGCTGGGCAGGCGCTCCACCCCTGAGCTATACCTACAGCCCAAGGAACAAATCTTAAGTGTACAACTCAATGAATTATAAGATGTGCACACGAAACTTTTCAACCTGCTTTCTTGGCCTCCAGTTCCACATTCCAACCCATTCTTATGCCATTACCAGAAGGATCTTATTAAAATAGAGATTTGACCGAATACTACTACTAAAAATGACATCAGCAACAATCACCACATCCCCATAGCAGCGATGGACTGTGAATGTGCACCAATCACTGTCCTAGGCTTTTAATTCATTATCCCCTCTTAAGATAATACACGCAAAGCACTTATAACATTGGCAGGCACTCAGTGAACATTAAATAAATAATAACTATTATTACTATTATTCATACATGCCCATAAATACCAATTTATAGGAGATAACACTGAGGCTTAGCAGCATTACATCACATGTCCAAGGTCACCCAGCCTGGAAGTGTAGAGTGCAAGCCCTCATCACTGTGCTCTAGTACCTTACTTGAGCTGCCATTTCTTTAATGAAAAATCTCTGAAGTCTCTTCTGCCCCTATAGGTTGAGGTGTCAACTACTTTGCATGCTAAGTACAGCCCTGCATGCTAAATATAGCTTATTTTTCCATACTGGCCTCCCGTGCGTGCGTGCGTGCGTGTGTGTGTGTGTGTGTATTGCTGGGGATTGAACCCAGGGGCATTCTACCTCCAAGCTATACCCCCAAACACTATTTTATTTTTTATTTGGAAATAGGGTCACACTAAGTTGCTGAGGCTATCCTTGAACCTGCAATCCTCCTGTCTCAGCCTCCCAAGTATTGGGATTACAGGCTTGGGCTACCACACCCGCTTGACCTTCAGTCTTTACCATGCGTCCATCTTCTGTTCTCACGTTGCCTGCTTATTCCTTTAAAAGGTTATGAGGATAATAACTACCATTTATTGCTATTATCATATATGAGTTCTAGGTGCTTTCTGTACTTATCTTCAATTCTTACTGCAACTTTCCAAAATAAGTATTATTATACTAGCTTTATAGATAAGTAAACCAAGACATAGAAAGATTAGGGACTTTATGGTCAGAGGGCCGATATGCATTCAAACCAGAGTTTGAACACAGGCCTGTCTGATCCCAGGCTTGTCCTTCTCCTTCTACCACAATTCCTCTCACACCTGGCTCAAATGGCATCTTGTTTCCAAGGAATACTTGACTTCGATCCCCAGTTTGCTCCCTCCTCTGCGGCTGTCATTCACAGTTCTAAAAAGGTCACTTGTTAAGGAGGAAAGGTTCTTGCCCCATTTCTATAGCAGGTCTAAGTGCATCCATTCTTTGCATTCAAAAAGTGAAAACTGGCCAGTTACAGTGGCACATGCCTGCAGTTCCTAAAACATGGGTAGCAGAGGCAGGACTACAAGTTCAAGGCCAGACCAGGTAATTTAGCAAGACTGTCTCAAAAAACAAAACAAAACAAAACAAAACCAATAAGACTGAGGTGTACCTCAGTGGTAGAGTGCTTGCATAGCATGTGCAAGGCCCTGGGTTCAATCCCTAGAACCGCAAAAGAAGGAAAAAAAAAAGCGAAAACAATTATTTCTGAAACATTCCTACTGCAGGCCCTGGATCCAAACATTTAAAATGCAACTCTGTCCAAACAAAATGGCAAGCCTTTGCAGATAGGGCTATGGTCTAAGGGTATGAATACAGAGGGCAAATGGAGAAGCTGCTGCCAGTTAGGCACCACAAGTAGTGCTTTACAAGGATTTCTAGGGGATGTGTGATTCATGAGCTCTTGGGACATGTGTAATTCCTGGGGGATAAGCTAGTCAGCTCTCTAAACATGAGGACAACCGAGGGTGAATTCTGTGGGCAGCCAAAAAGGCCATAACGGGCAATTTTTGAATTGATCTGGAAAAGCATTTTATCACTGGAATAGCTAACATTCTTTTTGATTATGTAGGATTAAAAAAACATACAAACATTTGAACATTTGGTACATGCTCAGCTCCTTCTGTACATCAAAAGTGGATATTAATGTGCAATCTGTGAGCTTCCCGACTTGACAGAAAGGGGTCGGCTACACAACTGCTTTCTGACAGGTTTTGGCAGCATTTGGTTGTGATAATTCGATCTTATTAAGATTATGAAAGAAATTAATTCTTTAATTTGAACTACATATGTATTTCTTTTGAGTCTCAAACTAAAAATTCTCATTGTTTAAGAAAAAGTGAAACGTTTCAACTCAGAGCAAGCATGACAGTTAAAATAATCTAAAGAGCAAATTGGGCTGAGAAGGTGATT
The DNA here is from genome assembly GCA_004027185.1 of Glis glis. Classification (NCBI taxonomy): domain Eukaryota; kingdom Metazoa; phylum Chordata; class Mammalia; order Rodentia; family Gliridae; genus Glis; species Glis glis. The sequence goes on along the minus strand of PVJS01018768.1, from coordinate 10,821 downwards.
CCAAAGTAAAAGGTCAGGTATAAGATGGACGATTTTTAAAAATAAGAATATGAGGATGTATTTGTGTTCCAAGACATCAAAATATAAAATTCAAAAATTGATACTAGCATTGAAATTGCTATAGAGATATCTAAGTGATTGCTCAGAAACAGACTCTAGAACACATGTCTAATTAGATTACGATGAATATGACATGAGTCATCAAAAGCCAGCTTGGAAAGGAGGGATTATTAAAAAATGGAGCTGAAATGACTCACTTATTGGGAAAAAAAGTCAAGACATACCCCTACTTTATACCAAAATGTAAAATAAATTCTGGACATTTGTTAAATTACTAAATATACGATTTTTTTTTTACAGTGTTGGGGATTAAACCCAGGGTCTGGTGGATGCTAGGCAAGTGCTCTTACCAGTAAGCCAAACCTCCAGCTCCCAAAATAAACTATTTAAAAAAAAACAAGAAAATGTATTCATCTGATAAATCAAGAAAATGTAGATGGTTATTTCTCTGAGGACTGACAAGGACTTTGTAGGTCTTAAAGCCACAGAAGAAATTACACAAGGGAAAAAAATGGACAGATCTAAACACTTAAAAGTTGAAAACTTCTGTTTATCAAAATGCCATATATAGAATCCCAGGACAAACAACAAAAATAAGGAAAACATGATACATGATGAACTATAAACTAATTGCAAAAAACATTCTGCCTCAAATGGGCAAAAGATGTGATTAAAAATTCATTAAAATAGATGTAGTTATAAACATATGAAAAGTTTAGCTTCACAAATATTCAAAATAGCTAGTGCTTCTGAAGATTATCAATAATTTTTAAAAATTAGGACTGAAAATTGATATACTGTGAAGAACAAGCCATGCTTTCTCTCTGTACATGTACAGAAAAGAAACTGGATGTGTATCTACATGTGAATCATGGTGCCGGGCTAGTACTGATAATGATTAATGCTGCAGCAGCTAACTTTTGTGGGATTTCTGGTCCCACTGAATCTTCACAACATCATCATGGGCATCTTATTTTCCCATTTTAGAGATTAGGACACTGAGCAGAGAATCTAGGACTCAAACTCAGGTCTCCCAAGGGCTGGAGTCTGCCATGCTGCCTGGAAGATGATTTTCTTTTAAGCAACTGTCCATTCTTCCCAAATTCTCTACAGTCAAGCATACTTTGTAATCAGAAAAAAATGTAACTTTTTATAAAGTAAACTGGGGCCAAGAAGGCCCTTTGAACTTCTGTGTTCTGCCCGTGACAGCCTGCGGTGTGAGGACAGAACCTCCACCAAGGAGTCCTCTTACTCTTCCCTTTGGCGCTGGTTTCCCTTTCTTCAATTTCCTGTCCTTTTCTCTTGTTCTTTCCAGTGTAAATCATGGGGCCGCTCAGCCTGCTGTGGTAGCGAGAGCCTGGGGCCAGTCTGGCCTGCTCCTCTTCTTCCCTCTCGCCCACCCTTAGACTGCTAGCACATCCTGGAAATAAGGCTGGTTCCAAGTCCTGGTTTAACAAAACAACACAGGGCATCCTGGGGTTAATTCTGGGCTCGGCCTTTCACAGTTCTTTGATAAAATTGCATTTTTTCAGTGGTTGTGCCTTTAAACTCAAACCCCTTTAAAAAGAAATTTAAGGAGAGCAAAACATAGGAAACACTGCCAAATGCCAATAACATATTTTAGTCGTTTGGGGAATGGGCAGCTTTAGAAACCGCAAATTCCCACTTATGCAAGGGCTACTTGAGCTTTCTCCTTTATTGCTTGGTGACAGAAGCCTGGCTCTTAGGCCCTGGTTAGAGTTGCTCTTGCTTGTTTTCTTTTCTTTCACTCTCTCTGAAACAGTTATAAAAGGCCTGGGTTATCACAATGGGAGTTGGCTAATCCTCCAGTTCTAATCAAATAACAAAAATCATTTTGTACAGATAATAGAGTTCGTTTAGACTAAAAGGCAGATCCAAGTCCATGTCTTGGTACCTGTCCTCCCAGCCTGGCAAGCTCAGTCATATTTGAACCATACATTCTAAGGCAGAGGCTCCACATCTGTGATTTTGCCATTAGTGGGCAGGTTTGGGTACCATGTGTTGGGCTGGGTGTTCTATCACCTTTCTCTTAAAGAAAGTGACTGAATGGGTTAGATAAGGTGCCAATCTTATTTTGTGACTATGCTTTTCAAAACCATGGGTGGCACAATGCAAAACAGAAAGAATTCCAGGGAGCTCTTTTCTGTGGCCTTAGGTCTATTCTGACTATAAGGAACTAAGCGTCAGAGTCCAGTGGTGAAGTTCTTCTTCTCAGGCCCCCACCTCAGAGCTGGATTAAAGTGTGGTCTAGCTAGCGCTAGCACACAAACTGGTAACTATACGAGTTTATCACCAAAGAAATCAGAAATAAGCTGCCAGTGAGCTCAGGTTTCTAAACTCACTCCCTAAATTACTGGCAAATGTGAACCAGTCCTGCTTGGGGATAAGTAGATAGCAGTGAGAACTGTAAAACATTTCTTTATCTAGTGGGTACCAAGCATTTTAGCAGTGAGCATGTGTAAGCTGTATAAGCCAGGGAAGCAGCCCTGGAATGAGGTAGCTGACAGCCATCTGAGTCAGCAGTCAACTAACATGGGTACAAGTGATTGACTGAATTATATAAAGGTTAAAATGGAGTGATCTGGTTAAAAACAAAAACAAAATCTAGAGAAAAGAAGAACTATAGAAAAGTTGGAAAAACATCTTCAACGAATACTAGCAAACTGAATCTAGCAACATATAAAAAGAAATATATACTAAGATAAATTGGGCTTTATCTCAAGAATGCAAGGTTAGTTTAATATCTGAAAATCAAACAATGTAATAGACTATATAATTAGAACAAAGGAGATAAGCCAAAAGATCATGTCAATAGATGCAGAAAATACAGTTGACAAAACTTGACATTTTTCTGTGATAAAAATACTCAACAAACTAGGAAGAGAAGGGAACTTCCTCAACCTGACAGAGGAGTCCATGAAAAACTCACAGTTAATATCATACTTAATGGTCGAAAGACCAAATGTTTTCCTCCTAAAATCAGTAACTAGACAGGGATGTTTGCTTTCACCACATCTTTTCAACATTGTCCTGGAAGTTCTAGCCAGGGCAATCAGGCAAGAAAAAGAAATGACAAACTCCAGATTGGACGGGAAAAAGCAAAATTATCTCTAGTCTCAGATGACAGGATCTGGTGTATAGAAAAGTTAGAAAGATTTTGCTGACATTTGAAAGTCAGAAAAAATAACTTTCAAATATATTTCAAACAAGACTTTGTAACTATATCCATGTATGTTGCTTCTACTTTTGGAGAGACTAAATGACTACACTATTCAGTTCAGAGTTATGGAAAGATTTATTAGGAATCCTACTCCAAATAAGTCAAAAGCATAGTGTTACTGTCAGAGTATGAAATACACTCATTGTATATATACAAAATCAGTTTATTTTCCCCTTACCACTAAATATATTGAATATTATTTAAATAGACACTGAAACTATGTTTAAAGAGTTATCAGTGTGTAAGATGCTAAATTACTAGCCTGCCTGGGTGCTCATATGGTTCATTTTGGCCCTGCTTTCCGCAGGTACTCTTGGGTCCTATCTATTCCCATGAGGACAGATGAAATCCATCCTATAGGCCTGTTCCAGGTCCCATTGGCCTCAGTCATGAAAGGCTCCAGATGGACAAGGGGCCTAGAGTCAGACCAGATCACCATGTGCTGCTGCAATTGATTTCCTGGGTAGCTGAGGGTGAGAACCTGCATCTCCCTCTATGGAGGTCCTTTAGGGTATAAGGAAAGCCATGGAAGGGACAGGGCCACTCCAGATGCCTAGAGTTAGTAATCAAAGGCTCCACACCACCAGTAATACACTGTAACTGCACAGTGTGAGCAGGGGCTTGGGTATGTCTGGGTCTGAGAGCTCGCCAACTAGTCCCTAGTCTCTCGCTTACAGCAGGGATACTGTTGCTTTGGGTTTGCTGGCTAATGCCGGCCTTGAACTTGCCAAATCTTCCCTGGGCAAGTCAGACAACTACAGATCCTTACAAGCTGCCTTAAAACTTGCTGGAGTTTTTACACTTAGCTTCTGGTTTGGGCTTCGGCCCTGTTGTTCACCCCTCCAACTCTAGCCTCCTTGATGGGGGCATTTTGAGTCTCTTGCTCTCCCTTTTGCAAATCTATCAGCATCTCCAAATGGCCACTTTCTAGATCAATTCTGAAATCCCATGTAAAATCATGTGTTTGTCAAAGGAAGAAATGAAGAAGCAGAGTTAGAAATATGTACAAGATGTTTAGTGTCTGTTTTCTCTTGAGTCCCAGAAACAACAGCAGTGTTAAAGAAAAACCAAACCCAAACAAACAAACAATGACTGTTTAACTATTTCTTAACTGTGCTCTGAACTCAACATGTTGGAAGTAAATATGAAATAAACGTATTTTAGCAAGTGCAGTCAGTCCTCTGTATCTGTGGGTTCCGCATCCGTGAATTCAACCAACTGCGGATATGAAATATTTGGAAAAAACAAATTGGGTCTGTACCGAACATGTACAGGCTTTTTCTTGTCCTCATTTCCTAAGGAATACAGTATAACAACTATTTACATAGTATTTACAATGTATTCGGTATTATAAGTAGTCTAGGGATAATTTAAAGTAGGATGTGCATAGGTTATATGCAACTAGGAAACCATTTTATATAAGACTTGAGCTTCTATGGATTTTGTTATCTGTGGGGGGTGGCCATGGAACCAATCCTCCATGGACACTGAAGGACAACTGTATAAATGTTCCAATGGACTGATTGCTCATAATAATTAGCTACTTTAGATACCTCATCTTTTAAAGATTATTTTATTAATAAGTAGAATTATACTAATAGGAAAACTAGAAACCTAGGGAACAGACAGAAGAGAGTTTCACAAGCAGGAGCTATTTAATAATTTGCCTAAAGAAAGTGCTTGAACATACTTTAGAAAGAAAGCTTGGCACGAGTCCATATGGCCCTTCCTGAAATACTCAAGACTGCTGGGCAACTGGGAGGAATTACACCGTAAGCTGAGAGTGACGGAGCAGTGGCACTCAGACTTGTGTTTTCTGGATCAGCACAATTTATTTTTTACAGTTTCCAATGTTTAATTTTGCCAAGTAAGAATACTAAAAAAATGAATCTATCCTCTACTATCACGTCACAAAATGGAAGAATTTAAAACCAAAAAAGTAGACACACTATGATTTCAGAATAAAATGTTTTGAACTGGATATATGTATGTGGCATTATTAAGGTTTGGTAAAAACTGCATCCCAGATGAGCCCCAAACCCACAAAAGGAAGTGGGAATCTTCACGATAGAAGCACCAGGGGCACCAACAAGAAGGAGAAAGAGAGAAATAACTTACAGGTTAAGAGCCACTAAAAGTCCCAAGAAACCAAAGTCCTGGCTTAAAAGGGAGGAAGTGCAACAGTGTTTCCCAAACGTCAGTCACGTGAAAACACCTTCGCAGCACGGTCATAGCTATGTTCCACCTCTTATTTATCTAATGCTTTATTTAAATTGAATCATTTGTGTACTGAGATGGTTTATTTAAAACGAAAGCCTTATGTGAATACCATAACTGGAAAGCCAGGATCCCTTGCCATAAGACCAAGCTGACACAAATGCTGGAAGGCCCTGAGCCTCTCTTTCTCCTTGCTGGCAGCGCTGTTGATTTCAACACTCTGTTGAAAAGGGAGATTAGTGGGCGTTAAGGGTTCGAGTCATACCAGCACCAGAATGAAACTTTCTGTTTGATTTAACCTGAAGAACAGAGAGAATTAAAGGGAATAATGATCTCATTGTGTAATTACATGCCATTTTAAGCCATGCCCATGTACTGCCTAAAATCATTATCTGTATCAACTCACCTCGTCTTGGTAGACATTCCATGGAAACAGAGGCATCTTTGCATAACAATTCAGAGCACTGTCCAAAATAGCCTTCCTGAGTTCAAATTGTGACTGACCTTGTCATGAACTAGGTGGTGACCTGGAGCAAGATATCTACCTTCTACGGTTCCCGTCTATGACATGGGGATGACACTGATGCCCACGTCATAGGTTGGTTGTGAGGATCAAATAAATGGATATATGCAACACTTTTAGAACAGTAATCAGCACATGTTAAGAGCTCAGAAATGCCAGGCGTGGTGGCGCACGCTTGTAATCCCAGTACTTGGGAGGCTGAGACAGGAGGATCCAGGTTTGCGGCCAGCCTCAGCTACTTAGTGAGGCCCTCTGCAACATAGTAAGACCCTGTTTCAAAATAAAGGATAAAAAATAAGGCTGCGGGTGTAGCTCGGAGGTAGAATGCCCCTGGGTTCAATCCCTAGTACCGCAAAAAGGAAAAAAAAAAAAGAGTTCAGAAATGTCATTATTCTTATTATCCCACAGTTTGGGGGATAATATAATAGGATATTGGTCTAGGCCTGTATTTGATTATATCGGGCATATAGTAATACAGCAACACATTTCTGGAAAGAACATATAGCTAGAAATTAAGAATGTGAATTATTTTGCTAAGTTAAATGAAAATGAAGAGCTTACTACACAGGCATCTAAGGCAATTGATTATTCACTTTGTTTAAGTCTCCTTCCATGTCTCATTTGCCTGGCCAACAACAGATCTGAATGGTGTATTTTTGCCTTTCAGGCATAGTGCACAATGCATTTGATACAAAATGTCACACCCTAGGGAAAAGCTTTCAGGATAATAACTATAAGTCACTACTTAGGTAAACGAGACTGCCCAAGTATATTAGCTTTCTAATTATGAAATCAATGTCTCATCTGTTTAGAGTAAACAACAGAATTAACATAGGACTTAATCCTCAAGGTGGTTACACACATTATACTTTAATTCATATTATGAAATACAGTAAGGGAGGACTTGTTGATAAATCATCAAATAAAATGCTAACATCAAAAAGCAGTAATTCTAGGGGGCTCCTAAGATGGATTAGTTGGTCCTGAACAAGAAAGACATATATTAACATATCCTAAGCTGTTGCCTTTCATGTGTCTCATCCCTTTTGTCCCTGGAACTATATTTAGTACAGAGAGAACAACAGCCCTGCCAGAGCGGTCAAACAGAAAGAGAGGGTATTAATTTAGTAGGACTTGGTGAAGGTTAGGGCAGGAGATAGTGGGCAAATATATACTTGGCTTATTAGACTACGAGGTAAGGTCATATTGGGAATTTATAGCAACCTTGAGACTCTATCGCGGACCCACCTTGATGGTGGTCTCATTCAGAAGGATCTGGATTATGAAGTTCTCTCTCTTCCTTGGTCACAGTTTCTTCCATCTCTGCAACATGCTTGTAACATCTTTATCACCTCCCTTCCTCTCTGCTCAGCTTGGGCTCTTTCTTCCCTGCATCTCTAGTGCTCAACCTGAGCTCTCGAAAGGTTCACTTCAACTCCTGCTGTTGCTGTGGTGATCCACCAAGGGTAGCGCGGTTCCTTCTCTAGAAGGTGAAGTTACCATCCTCACTTGCTCCGCTCTCTCGGGCCAGCTCCTCAACTGCTCTACTGAATTGTGCATCAAACATTAACTTCTTTTTTTTTGTAAATGTCGTTCTACTTTTCTTCTTCCTTTTGTACTATCAGGGGTATTTTTTTAAAAAAATAATTTCTTCACTCCACTCATATTATGTGTATAAATAATAAAATGTTGCAGATTCTTAATTAAATCACATTTTACTCCCCTTGCTATCTAGGCCACATCTTTTCATTGTCCTTTGCATCTCTTCCCTAGGATCTGGTTCTTTGAGAACACTTATCTTGAGTGCTTTAGGATACAAAAACAAACAAACAAACAAACACCAGAATGAGCTCAGATGCAATGCTGTACCCTCCCTTCCCCCATCCATTGCTGGGCTTGTACTTAGTCTGAGTACCTAAGCAAAAAGAGTACCTTGGATTGGAGCGCCCTAAACTTAACTATAAGCAGTGGCTCTAGCTTTTAGTGAGTTCTACATTCTACCTGTAAATGGCACACCTGTCATCCCTGTACTTGGGAGGCTTGAGACAGGAGGATAGCGGTTTTGAAGCCAGCCTCAGCAACTTAGTGAGACCCTCAGAAACTTAGCCAGACCCTGTTTCAATTAAAAAAAAAAAAGGGATGAGGGGTATAGCTCAGAGGTAGAATGCCGCTGGGTTCAATCCCCAGCACAACACACACACACACACACACACACACACACACACACACACGCATTAACTTTCCCAGATCTCTCCAATTACTTTACAATGATCTGAAACTGGGACGCTTATGAAAGTAAAAGGTATCCCAGAAATGTCACTTTGCTACCAAAATAAGGAGACCAATCTCCATGTAATTCACGAGGACTGTGCAGTGTGCTGGGTCCTCTTCAGGTGCTGGGGTTATGGGGGAACAACCCACAAGGCCCTGCTATTGTGGAGTCATGATTCCTTATTTAAAGGCCAAGGAAAATGACTGCAGTCCACACTGGTCAAAGAAACCAGGTTAAAACCACCCTTTTAAAGAGGAGGGAACCAATTCTTTGGCTCCCATGTTAACAAAAGCTCCACCTTCCGAACTAGGGTACACATTTAAGAGCAGGCAGGAGTTTGTTTTTTCTTTTTTAGACACACAGACACACACAGACACACACGCACACCCCTAACCCAACCCCAAAGATAATGGGAATCATCTGTTCTGTTCTCATGTGCAAACCTATAATTTATGGAAAGATGGGAAAAAGCAAGTCCCTTAGGAGGCCGAGCCAAGTTCTGTGGTGAAAACTCAACTGTACTCAAAGCTCAGACTGGAAGAGGTGGGGGTGGACGGGAGCAAGAAGCCACAGGAAAAACAACACTTCCCCAGGCACTCAGTTCTCCCTTTTCTCCCGGATGCCAAAGCCGTTCCCTGGCCAAGCTGCCTTCCTCCCCTCCTCCTACCAGCCCTGGCCCTTCCCCATTTACAGGTTGTTACTTCTTTATTTTTCACTCATTTTTAAAGAACTGTAAACTGGCTGGAGTACTCATAATTCTTATCACACAGTGACTTTAGCAGTATAAATTATAGAGCGTCCTATAATTTAACGAGCTTACCTCGCAAGGTTGTAGTTATAGTCAAATGAGAATGAGTGTTCATAAAATAAAGTTGAGTTACCAAGAATTTTCAAATTTTGGAAAGGAGATACTTTCCTTAAATGTATGATATATATATATATCATACACAGCTATACATTTGTGCCGCACTTATGTAGAAAGTAACTTACGAATAAAGAATATACTATAAGCCCTGGCGGTAGAAAAGGCCACCATTTAAGGGAGTTGTGTTGCTATTGCCATCACCTCATCAAACTCTAACTCTGAATTTCAGCTCTGTAACATGATAGCTACATACTGTCATTTTTTTTTTTTTGCTTCTTCTATTGGGCTATTGTCACTTAGCTTTATAATACTGGGTCTAAAGTGTATAAGTACCAATATTTGTGTGTGTGTGCACGTGTGTGTGTGTGTGTGTGTATGTAGTACTGGGGATTGAACCCAGAGGCATTCTACCTCTGGGCTATAGCCCCAGCCCTTTTTATTTTTTTGTTTCGAAACAGGGTCTCCCTAGGTTGCTGAGAGTCTCACTAAGTTGCTGAGGCTGGTCTTGAACCTGCGATCCTCCTATCTCAGCCTCCCAAGTACTAGGCCACCATGCCTGGTTAGAAAAAAGTATTTTTACTACACTTAATTATTTACTAATATACTTCAATAAAATTCCAATTTTATTTTATTAGTTTCCTTATCAGCCATGTGAGGTAAATGATTATCCATGTCATAGATAGAGAAGTTGAGGTGACCTAAACTAGAAAAGATCGGTACTACTGGCAGAACTAAGATGTGAAATAACTATCAAATTGTCCACATCAGGGATCCCCTTTGTAATATTTCAGATAGCTCCTAACGTCAGTTAAGGCATTCTTGTTATTCATGGATAGCTTTACCTGCTGGTCAGAATAAAAAACCTGGGGAAAGAGAGACTCTAGGCTCTAGGGGGCGTGGTCAAGCCTCATTATGGGTTTATTAGCCCTGGGAGCCTTGTCAGTTAATGTTGCAAGGGCGGGGCTTTCACACACAGCACGCCAGGAGCATTCATTATGTGCTAAGCATTCTCCTCAGCACTTTACCTACTTGTGCTTCACTTAAACTCACAACCCCGTGAGGTAGGCTTGTTAATTATCTTTATTTTTATAGAGAAGAAAACTGAGGCATAATAAATTTAAGCAACTTGCTCAGACTCACACAGTAAGTAGGGGCATGGCCAAGAGTCACCCCAGGCTGTCTGGCCCCAGACTCTAGCCCTCAACTACTAGGCTAAACTGCCTTTCAGGGCTGTAGAAACTAATCCACACACCCGGGTAATTTAAAGCTTTACTTGGAAGCCAATTGTTTACTTGAACTCAGGACCAAGCAGTCCTAAATATAAACAAAAACAACAACAGAAAGATAAACATCAGTGAGGTGTTCAGTTCATAAATGTTCACTTATACAATAACATGGCTGCAAGGAACATGGAGTACATCAACTCTTCCGATAACTGATTTCGTTCATCCACTCTGTATTTTCTGGGCACTTCTTGCCCGAGCACTATTCTTGGTAGCAGGGCTGAGGATGGAGAAGATAAATACTTGCATTCAAGGTTGGCTTTTCTCACTTACAGATTTTTTTTTTTTTTGCGGTATCGGGGATTGAACCCAGGGGTGTTCTACCTCCGCGCTACACCCCCGGCCCTATTTTTTATACTT
>PVJS01018767.1:0-34494 GCA_004027185.1 Glis glis | reverse complement strand
GAGAGCTGAGGCTGGCCATGAACCCGGATCCTCCGGTCTCTGCTTCCCAAAGTACTGGGATTACAAGCATGCGCCACCACGCCCAGCTTATACTTTATTTTTGAAAGCGGGTCTCACGAAGTTGCGGAGGGCCTCACTAAGGAAAGAGAGAGAGAGAGAGAGAGAGACAGGGAGAGAGCGATCGAGAGCTGAGGCTGGCCGCGAACCCGGATCCTACGGTCTCCGCCTCCCAAAGTACTGGGATTACAAGCATGCGCCACCACGCCCGGCCCTATCTTCATTTTTTAAGAAAAATTAATATCATCACATCTCACCTAAATTATGACAGCACCTTCTTAATAAATTTGCTTCCCATCCCAATGATACTTTTTTTTTCAAACTCACACCTGACAATGACCATTTTTCTGCCGAATACCTTTAGATGGTTCCTTGTTATTTATAACAGTGCTTCTCAAAATATTCATCAGGGGTCATCTATATTAGGCAGAGGTGCTTATTAAAAGTGCAGTTTTCCAGGCCTAACCCAGAACCAGGGAAGCCAAACATTATGATCTTTGGCCCATTAACCTATATTTTAGAACCACTAGTCTACTGGCTAAAATTCAAAATCCTCAAGTGGAATTCCAGGCTCTTAAAAATCTGGCTCCTTCCTCTTTTTCTTACCTCATTTTCTAATATCTTCTTCACTCATTCCTCATTCTTTCCATGCTTATTTCTTGATCATCTCTACCATATTTATTATGTATTTTACTAAGATTTAAAAAATACTTAAAACTCTGTCACTTTGTACGCAGCAGCCGTACACAAACTCAAGGGTTCATAAGCATTAAATTAGTGCTTATTCTGAAAGGCAGATTTCTAAGTCCCACCACTAGAAAATTGTACACTTAACTGGATTTGGAGTGGGGGACAATAATTTTCATTTTAAATATGTACTCCAGGGATTCTTAATCAATGACTCATGGTACTTTGAGCTTCTATTTTAATGACTTACAGTGCAGTTGACAGGCCTTGTAAACTACTAATCATGATACATTATAATAAGTGTTGGAAATGTTTCTGGTGCTCAGAAACCAGGAATATGTAGCTGACTTTGCCTAGAAAATAAATTCAAAGGAGAAAAGAATGGAGGTAGAAGAAAGCAATTAGGAAGTGATTGTCAGAGTTGTTAAATGAGGATGATGTAGGTGAGACTGGAGTAATTATGAGTGCAGAAAATCAGATGAATTCAGAAAATAAAACCAAAAGTTAAAAGGATTTTTAATTATTAAATGGGGAAATATGGGAAAAAGGAATCCAGAAATGATGTTTTGGCATTCTTGAATAAGTTGGTTGTCATTCTTTTAGAGAAAAGGAATACAAAATGGGAATATTTTATTAAGCTTAGCCTTGTGGCCTTTGCATTATCTCTACAGTAAGGAAACTAGATTCAGCAAATAATCATATATAACTGAAATTCAAAGAAGAGGTAGGAACTGGATATGATCTTAGCACTACCAGCATTTTGGTGGTAATTACAATAACCAACTCAAAAGAAGTCATTTAAATAGAATAAGTTTAGTGAAAGGAGAAATGGGCAAAAGACTGAACTCCAGGGCACACAGTCAGGTCCTTCTTGAACACAGCACCGTGCTCCTTCCTTCATCCTACCCACAGACTTTTCTATATGCAATTTCTTTTCCTTATTTTTTTTTTTTTTTTGCGGTACCAGGGATTGAACGCAGGGGCGTTCTACCTCCGTGCTACACCCCCGGCCCTATTATTTTTACTTTATTTTGAAACCGGGTCTCACGAGGTTGCGGAGGGCCTCACTAAGTACAGAGAGAGAGAGAGAGACAGGGAGACAGAGAGAGAGAGAGAGAGAGAGCTGAGGCTGGCCGCGAACCCGGATCCTCCAGTCTTCGCCTCCCAAAGTACTGGGATTACAAGCGTGCACCACCATGCCCAGCCTTCCTTATTTATTTCTGACATAAAGAAACTTTTTTCATTTCTAAATTTATTTTATTAAAAAATATTTAACTGTATACCCACCCTGTATTTATCATTTGAAGAAGATATTTCTTCTTCTACATTTTATATGATTTTTCCATAACTTTTTCATAACTATAATTATACTGTTTATAACTATTATATTTATTTGTCTCTGAAAACTGTGGAAATCTGGAAGGCAAGAACTATACCATAATCTTTTCTTTGCGTAATGCCTAGAGATGCCAAATGGTTAGTAGATAATGAATATTTGCTAAATAAAATATTATTGCTTAAATCTTCTAAATGTATGATTCAGCATTATCCTGTTTAATAAGTAATTTCTATAATTTTATGGAAAAATGCTCAGTTAATATTATAGCCAGTAGAGGAAGTTTCTACCTGTGTGTATATGTTGGAGTGTTGGACCTATTCCCTCCTCTAATAGATTCAAAGTCTCTGGTCTAATTTCCAGGTATTTGATCCATCTCGCTTTGCCTCCCATACAGGGTGAGAGGTAAGGATTTAGTTCCATTTTTCTACAATTGGATAACCAATAAAAATATATAAAATTAATTAGTGAACTTGAAGTAATAGGGATTATTAAATCTGATGAATACAATTTTTAAAACTTTGGCAAAGTTTCAGAGACCTTTGGCACACCATCAAAAGTACCAGTAAACACAAAATGTGATACCCAGGAGACAAAATGTAAGTGGACAACAGTATTTGAAGACATAATGACAGAAATTTTCCAAAAGTGATTAAAAAATCATCTATACATCCAAGAAATTAACTCCAAGAAGGATAAACTCAGAGATGCACCTCAATATATATCATCACCAAACCGTTGGAAAAAAAGAGAATTTTGAAAGCGGTTTGAGAATAACAACTTCATAATCCACAAGCAATCCTCAAGAAAATGAGCAGGTGACTTTGCTTCAGAAACTGAGCCAGGAAGAAATAGAATTGCATGTTCAAACTGCTGAAAGAAAGAATGTTAACCAGGAATTCTGTATATCTAGCAATATTGTATGACAAAACAAAAAAGATATTAAAATGCTTCCAGATCATTGAAAACTATAATTCTTCTATGGTAAACTTGCTCTAAAAGAAATACTAAAGGATGGCCTTCAGATTGAAATGAAAGGATTATTGGAAATAACTAAATCCACATGAAAAATAGAGTATTGGTAAATGTGAATATATAGGTAAATGCAAAATACAAAAAACCCTACTTATTGTTGTAGCTTTTATTTTATCTTATTTAAAATGCAACTTCATAAAACATAATTATCAAACCAAGCTTATTGAGCCCAGCACGGTGATACAAGCCTGTAATCCCAGTAATTGGGAGGCTGGGATAGGAGGATCATAGTTTCGAGGACAGCCTCAGCAAGCAGCAAGACTTTCAGCAACATAGTGAGACCCTGTTTAAAAATAAAAAGTGAAAAGGGCTGGGTGTGTAGCTTGGAGGTAAGTTGCCTCTGGGTTCAATCCCCAGTACTATAAAAATAAACATAAAAATAAAAATGTTTATTGGCTTATCATGTATGAAGGTGTAATTTGTGTGATGTTAATACTACAAAAGAGCCAAAGGATGAAGCAAAGTTTTTGTATAATATTAAGTTTTGACTAATCTGAACTAGATAATTTTAATTTATTAATTGTAATATCTCAGAAACAATTAAGAAAATAAATGTGTAGAAAAGAAGCAAAAATGGAATTAAAATGGTATAGCAGAAAGCATCCATTTAACACATGAGAAGGTAGTAATGGTAAATATGGAACAAAACCCCACAAAGGACACTAATAACAAATGACTGATATGAAGACTACCATATTAACAATTACACAAAATGTAATTAACTCTCCAATCAAAAGGCAAAGATTTATAGAATGGGTTTAAAATACCCCACATTCCTACTATACACAATCCAGAAGAAGTATATTTAAGATCTCAAGATAAGAATAGGATGAAAGTAAAATACCAGAGAAAGACATACCATGTAAACAATACCCAAAAGAAGCTTGAAGCAGCTATATCAGAGAAGATATATTTTTAAGACAAAAGTATTTACTACAATAAGATAAGGTCAAATTATAGTGATAAAAGTGTTAACACACGAGGAAGACATAACAATTAAAAATATATATGTCCCTAACAACAGAACTCAAAAAGGCATAAAGCACATACTAATAGAATTGAAGGAAGAAGTGGTCAATTTAATAGCAATAGCTGGATACTTTAATATCATACTTTTAATAATAGAAAAATTGGATAGAACATCATGTACATAAATGTATACAACACTACAAAACAACTAAACCTAATAGACATTTATAGAACATCCCACACAATAAAAACATAATAAACATTATTTTCAACTGCATATTGAATATTTTCCAGGGTAGACCATATGTTAGGCCATAAAATAAGATCAATTATTTGAAGAGGATTGAAATGATAGTAACATGTGTTCTCCAACCACAATGGAATGAAACTATAAATCAATAAGAGGATGAAATCTGGGGGATCAAAAAATAGATGGACGTCAAACCACACACTCTTAAATAAAAAATGGTCCAAAAAGCATTTATAAAATATTAGAAAAATACTTTCAGATGAATGAAATGACATTACCACTCACCAAAACTTACGGCATATAGCTAAATCAAGGATCCTGGGGGAATTTATATCTGCAAATGCCTATATTAAAGAAAGGGAAAGATCTCAAATCAAAAAACTAATCCTCCACTTAAAATATTACGAACTAAACACAAAGAAGAAGAAAGAAAGCAATATAATTTTCAGTGGAAATAAATGAAATAAAATTAGGAAAATGCTACATAAAATTGGTAAACTAAAATTTTCTTCTTTGAAAACATCAACAAAATTGACAAATCCTTAGCTGGTCAAATCAAACATAAAGAGAGATGTTTAGAAGAGTAAACCTTATTACTGAACTTACAGAAATGAAAAGCATTATAAGAAAATACTATGAGTGATTTATTTGAAAAAAGTAATCTAGATGAAGTGGACGATTTCCTAGAAAGACACAAACTACCAAAACTGACTCAAGAAGAAACAAAAATCTGAATAGATTTATAACAAGAAAAAGGATTGCATTAGTAATCCATACATTTTCTAGGAAAGAAAGCTTGTGTGACTTTCTGGGTCTAGATGACTTTGCAATCCTATTGGCTACCTAAAAAAATAACAGAAATTCTTCACAAAGCAGTCCACAAAATAGAAGAGGAGGAAAAGGGAACATGTCTTAATTAATCATTTGAGGCAAGTAGTATTCTGTTACCAAAATAATAATTAGAAAAAAACTATAGAATTATGTCCCTTATGAAGATTAAAAAATCCTCAATGAAATTATAGAAACACACATTCAGTAACCTAAAAAAGGATTATATACCATGACAAAATGAGAGCTGTCCTAGAAATGTACATTTGCTTAATACACTGAAGTCATTATAACACTCTATATTAATAGAATAAAATGCAAAAATTATATTAGTATCTATATACTTGCAAAAGAAATAGTATTTTTAAAAAATGCAATTCTCTTTTATGATAAATACAGTCAACAAACAAGGAATTTTCTGTCCTCTATTTCCTGCTTTAACCAAAGCCTGATAAAGCCCCTCTATGAAGCACTCGTGACCAACTTCATACTTAATGGTAAAGAATGCATCTGCTCCCCTAAGATCAGAAGCAAGATAAGGAGGTCTACTTTTTGGCACATTGTACTAGAGATTCTAGATGAAGAAATTATTAAAGAAAAGGAAATAAAGAGAATCAAGATTGGAAAGAAAGAAGATAACATTCCACTACTTATAGATGTCATGATCTTGTATACCATGAATTCTAATAAATTCACAAATACCGACAATTTAGGGGCAATAAACAAGTTTATCCAGGTTTCCAGATAAAAGCTCAACTCACAAAAATCAGTTGTATTCATACTTATAAGAATGAACAGTCTGAAATAAATTTAATAAAATTCATTTATAATAGCATCATAAAAAATAGAATACTCAGAAATAAATTGAACTGAAGTGTAAGACTTGAACATTGAAAACAACAAAACATTGTTTAAATAAAAAAGACATCCCATGTTTGTGGCTTGAAAGGTCTAATATTGTTAAGATTGCAATACTCTCTAAATTGATCAAAAGATTCAAATAAATTCCTATTAAAATTCTAGATGAGCCAGGTGAGGTGGCACATATCTGTAATCCCTGTACATAGGAGTCTGAGACAGGAGGATAGCAGGTTTGAGGCCAGCCTCAGCAATACAGTGAAACCCTCTTTCAAAATAAAAACAATAATAATTTTTAAAAAAGAGGCTGGCATGTAGCTCAGTGACAGAATACCCCTGGTTCAATCCCCAGTACCACACAGACACAAAAATGCCAGCTGGTATTTTTTCAAAATTTGGCATGCTTATGCTAAATCCACATGAAATTTTTAGGGAGCCTGAAGAGACAAACAATCATAAAATAGACAAATTTGGAGAACACAATTTTGATACTTATTATAAAGGTACCTTTATCAAGAAATCATAATGTTGGCATAACAAATAAAAACATATGTCAATATTAAAGAATGTAGAGTCTACAAATAAATCCTTGGAGTTATAGCCAATTGATTTTATATAGGGCTGCCGTAGTATTTCAGTGTGAAAAGAATAGTCTTTTTGATGAATGGTGATATAACAATGATATATCTACATGTAAAGGAATGAACTTGGGTCCTACTTCACACTGTATGGAAAATTAACTCAAAAGTGGATGAGAAGCTGGGCTTGGTGACACATGCCTTTAATCCCAGTACTTGGGAGGCTAAAACAGGAGGATCACAGGTTCAAGGAGAGCCTCAGCAACTTAGTAAGGCAGCTCTCATCAACCTAGTGAGACCCTATGTGGAGAGTGCCTTTGGACATGCTTTTTGAATTATGAATTGCTTGACATAAGTGCTGCCATTTTGAGGCAAATGTGTGTGAGTTAAAGTGAAACACCCAAAATGACAGCCCGGGAGCCTCCCAGGTCTGGCTTGTGTGATAAGATATGTTTAACGCCCTCCGCCTCTCAAATAGTATATAAGGCCCAAGAGAATTAGGCCCAGTGAGCCCCCAGCTCCAAGTCAAGTGAGTTACCAGACTCCCTGTCACGGTGCTCCGTGACTGCTGGCGTGTTCCCAACAGCGACAACCCAAGAACCTGGAGAAGAAACTGCATTCTGGTAAGCTCCCCCGCTGAATCTCGGCTGCGCAGAGTTAGGCCTCCCATACCCCATGTGAAGTGTGAAAATAAATTGGTATAAACTCCCATCAGGAGTCTGAATCTAAATTCCGCCAGTCTATAGCTCTCCAACTCTTCCTAGCGGGTGGGGCTCACTCAGAACACCCTACTTCCAAATAAAAATAAAAAAGAGCTGGAGGTGTAGCTCAGAGGTAAAATCCCTGGGTTCAATCCCTAGCACCACAAAAAAGAAAAATAAAAGTGGATCAGAGACCTAGATGTATGAGAAAAAAACATAATACTCTCAGAACGGAATATTGTTTTCATAAAAAGAACAAAGTTTTTATATATGCTACAACATGAACCTTGAAAACATTAGAAAGAATCCAAACACAATAGGCCACATATTTATAGCTGCAATTATAAAATATACCTAGAAAAGGCAAATCCATAGGAATAGAAAATGTACCACTGGTTGTCAGAGGCTGTGGTTAGGGGTGGATGTGGAACTCTAATGACTGTGAATTTGGAGGAAAGAACATTTGGAATTATTGATAATTGAATCATAACTTTGTGAATATGGTAAAATCTACTTATCTACATTTTTAAGTGGTCTCATATAGAAATTGTATCACAATAAAATTACTTTTTTTTAAAGTATGTATGCAACTGTTAAAGTGCTTTAAAAACTATGGTGTCACCTAGGCCAAACTTTACCTCCATTGAGAACTCTCTGTATCATCCTGTATGAAATGATTCTCTGTTGTATCTACCTTTAGTTTTCTTCATCACAATTACCATAATCTGTATGTTTAAAACGTGTTTATTTTCTATCTCTCAGTAGAACAGAGTGTACATGATGCAGGGACTCATCTAGTTAATCAATGAAACATTATTATTCTCCTAGCAAGGTACTTATCAAAGGTAGTTTATAATGAGTTAATGATACTTATATTTCAGGGATTCTCATTTGCACAGGTTCTTCCCAAGGCCACGGGAGAGGCTCCAACAATGTGTTACCAGTCATATGTTTTTGTAACATTTGAAAAACCAACATATTTGAACTATAGTTAATTAAGACCTTTGTCTTTTTCAGTCTGATTTCTCTTCTCACACTTTCTTCGCTGTCAGAGTGTGGTATAGTAGGTAGGAATATTTTTTGGAATTGCTTCCAGGTGCAGTTGAGTTGGAAAGATATTTAGTTTGGGACATAACTGAAAGACACTTAATTGCCACCGAGGTTTTCACAAACTTCACAGAAATTATAAAATTTTCTAGGAAATTACTAAAAAATGATTTGTAAGACCCAAATAAAAATTTTCAGAACTATCCATAATAATAACTTAAAAATTGATAAACAACACTAGAGAAACACCAAAGTTACACTTTTCCTTTCCTGAAAATATTACAAAATTGTTATTCTTTAAAGAGGTTATCAAAGGGTAGGCAGCCAAGAAAAATGTTATGGAAGTTTGTTATGCAAATAATAAAGTATTCGTTTCTTCAGATTTTGTAGTTTTGTGGCATTTGTCAGACTTGAATGGATTCATTTTAATAATTTTTATCCTAAATAAAACACTTTTTACACTTAAATTGACAGTGATAAGTATGACTAGTTTACCTTGGAGGAGAGAAATTTCCTCCTCACCTTTTATGGGCAAACCAAATAGCAGTAGCTTCAGGCTCCACAAATTAGAAGCTAGCTCACAATTAACATATAGAAAATGCTCAGTAAACATTGGCTGAATATTTTAATAAGTAAATTAATTTGTAATGTTTTTCATTATGTATCCAAGGCATTCTACTCTATTTAAAATTTTTATAAATAGAAGAATAATCTCAAAGCCAATAACTATGGAAACAACTTTGAAAAAATAATCTTTTCCCAAAGTCAAAGCTTTACAATGTTACTTTGCTTCAAAAATTTACTCAAAATTTAGGTCAAAGATGAAGTAACCACATTAGGAGATCCGAAGGGAAAAAAAAATACCGAAAATTGTCAAGTGTTTTCCACTTATGTGGGAGGCAGAGGTAAGGCCGGAGCATTGAGATTTTCCTTCTCAGACTATTATCCAACAGCTAACTCTTGTTTGTTTTTTTAACTAATGAAATAGTTATGATTTTTTAAAAAATATCATGGTCTATTGAAACCTAAATGATTGTTTGAAAACGTATTAAATAAGCTAAAGGAATAGTAAAAAGAAAGATTCTTGTATCGATGTAACATTCTATCAATGTCACTTATTATTTTCCTGTCTCTAGAAAAAAAAAATAACTTTAGGGACTTCCTAGGTCCTGAAATGTACTTGTTCCCCAAGGATGTCTGCTCAGATGGGATAAAATTTGCTTCTATTTCTTTTCTCCAAGACTTGCCTTGACCTAGAGTCTGGCATGTATTCTTGTCAATATTATTGTGTGTGTCTTTATGCTGACCTTAAGTCTTGTTGTTTCTTATTTTAAAAAGTGTAAAGTGGTCATTATGACAGGAGAAGTCTTATTCCAGGATACTTCTACTGTCCTGCTGAGGTAAAGCGGAGACAGAGAAAAGAACATGACTGGACCTTGCAACTCAGATCTGTCACAAAGATTCTAGTCTTTGCCATAGTATATTTTTAACTCAAGGTATAAGAATCAGCATACAGAAATGGTTCAAGAACTTGATATAAGGAAGAATCATGTGACACAGAAGCATTAGTCCACTAAGAGAGATAAATTTGTTTTAGTTAATTCACCAAGACTAGTTCAAGCTTTTATTTCATCAAACATCAATCCAAAAATAATTTGATAAATACTCTAGCTTCTCTGATAACTGACATTACACACACACACACACACACACACACACACACACACCACACACACATGCCACACACACTATTCAGGACAATAAATCCATGAGGTAATGAATTATACTTATGCCTGAATCTCTAGCCCATGGGGAATAATTAATAAGCGTCAGTTAGCCAGGCATGGTGGTGTACACTTGTAATCCCAGTACTAAGGAGGCTGAGACAGGAGGATTACAGGTTCATGGTCAGCCTCAGCAAATTAGTGAGGCCATCTGCAACTTAGTGAGACCCTCTTTCAAAATAAAAGAATAAAATAGGACTAGAGGTGTGGCTCAGCAGTAGAATGCCCCTAGGTTCCATCCCCAGTAACACACAAATAAATAAATAAATAAATAAATAAATAAATAAATGCTGGTTAATGTAATTAACAACTTCTGGTTAAACAAGTAATTATAAAAAAAGTTTTTTAACAATTCTAACTATAGACTTGCATTAAAATACTTCTGAGAAATTGTGAACAATAACAAATCAGAAAGCCTCTGGCTGAGGATAAACATTGTAATATAAATGTAATGAGTATCAAAGAGTCTAACAATTAGAATTTATTTTTGAGACAAAGAGGTTTGTTTAGGAAAGTGGGGGGATACACACTCAAGGGAGCATGTGGGCTATCTCAAGAGTGAGAGGAACCTTTGGGGTCTCACAGTTCTTCTTTTATTGCAGACCCCTGGGATGGGGTGGGTAGGGGCACAGAGCAGGGATGGAGGTCTGGTTTTCATCCGAATCCTCTGGTTCCTGATATCCCATTGGTGGGTGGCTGGGTGGGGCCTGGGCTTGCCCAAGTGTCAGACATTATTGATCCCTTGTTTACCAAGCATCTCAAACACTAGGTGGGGAGATAAGGCCTTTAGGATTAAAGGTGTGGGCCTTTTGGGGATGTTTGCCTAAGGAAAAACAGACCCTATAGGATGAAGATAAGGATCATCATGGAGTTTGTAGATTTAAAGCTACAGTCTTCCTTTTTCCCCCTGTTTGTCCCCTTTCTACCTATTACTTTTATTTCTCCTATCCTATTGCATTTCCCCCCTCTGAGATGTGGATCCCTTAATCTTAAAGGTTGGTGAAGGGCGATGTTTCATCTTCTATAATTTCTTTAGGCTGACAAGGGGTGTTGGGCCCTGACTAACCAGGGATTGAAAGTCTCATGCTAACTGATCTAAAGGAGGCAGAGAAAAATTAGTCTCAGCTATTGTGGTGGGTTCTTTCCAGTCAGGTCACAGGTTAACATCTCTAAAGGACACAGCCTCAGGAACATGAGGAAAATTCTTAACAACACATACCTACTGACACTACGAATATCAAATGAACTGAGATTTATAGGGCAGTCAAAGGGAAATTTAAAAGGAAGAATATTTTTGGTTTTAAACTGTCAGAAGTAGAACTAATTTGAATACTGAGAATGTTTTAATGAAAGTAGTCTCTCTCTCTCTCTGTCTCCTTTCATTTCCTTTGTCCCTTCCTTTCTTTTCTACAGAATTGTTTAATGTTGGCATCCTATAAATACCATTAACTTATTTTCCAATTTATGCTGAAAAAATGAGAAGAAATGAAGAAAGATAACATTAGAAATTCTAACTGTATAAAAAATAAAAGTAGGAATAAAAAACTATTAAGAATAATAGCAACAAAATGAATTGTAGAGATATAGGATAATAATATTAATTGCTAATGAACATTAGAGATAGCATTTTTCTAATACCATTTCCCATTAACAGTTATAATTGATTCATAAATCAAAATTTGGTACAAAACTTATTTAAAAACAATCTAAGTATTTCCAAGAAATCAAAAAGCCAAGTGATCTAGCATGATTGCTCCCAAAGGATCCAGTGTAACCACACCTAGGAAAACACCATATCTTCTATACATCCAACTGCAGACCCTAATACAGACCCTATCCTAGCTCCAGCCCTATTGACCAAAGGCTCAGATGTAGTCCCATCTGCTAAGGGAAAAAACTAATGAGCTTGAGGTTGATTGAAACTAGCCAGATAGAGGAACAGCAACAACAGAAAACATTTTAAAAAGTGAAGAAAGCTCAGTGGACCTATGGGACACTTGAGTGTATAATGCATTCACAAGCTTTTGATGGAGAAGAGAGAGAGAAGGGAGCAGGAAGTTTAAAGAAATTATGACTGAAAACCTCCTGAATTTTGGAAGGGATTAGGACCTTCATGTCCATGAAACTTGGAAGACCTCAAGAAATATCAACCCAAAGAAGTTATCCTGAGAAACATTATAATCAAATTGTCAAATGTTAAATAGAATTTTGAAAGCCACAAATGAAGGGAAAAACTATTTTATTCAATATATAAAATTTGACTTTGGTGATGATGTTTAATGCCTAATTTTTTAAAGGGACTAACTGAAGAGAAGAGTATATGAAAAGTCATGCATACATTGAATTTTTTCCTGTTTATTTGAGAAGCACATTTAGTTCAAACTACAGTTTCTAACTTGACATTATGGAAATATAATGAACTCAAATGTTTCTAATATCCTGAAAGGAAAATTTATGTTAAATTACTTCTATCAATAAACTATAGCAAACTACAATTGTCATTCAAGTTAGAGAGACAGTCATTTCCATAAATAAAGATTATCATCTCTAAACTGAGAGCTATGGGATTTTAGTAGGCAACTCAGAAGCTTAGTTAGGATTTATATGCAAAAACTAAATCTAAACGTATTTTGCTAGCTTTCTAAAATTTTGTTTTGATACTTTTTCATTAAAAAATTAAGAGTTACAGGAATTTATGCCTAAAATAATTCTCTGGAATAGAGTTTGGAAACCAGATTTAGCTACTAGGAAAAAAGGAAAAAAATGTTCTTTCTTGCCAATTGAAATAGAAATGGTTACTAAAAAACAAAAGGCTGATGTTTGAAAATTCCCTTTTCTAATTAAACATTTGAATATACCTGAATCAAACCTACAAATCTGAATGGATTATAAAAGTGACAGTTGTGTTCATTATTTCAGAATGAGCATTAACCCTAGAGATTAATAGTTTGGCTCTTTTAATTCCAAAATGAATAGTTGTATTTTGACAATTCTTTCATTGTACAAAACTTTCCAGCTTGTTTTTGAAATATGTATGTTTTGAAGTATGTCTTGAGATATCAAGACTAAATTTTTATAGTCTTTTATCAGCATGAATATTAGAATACATATATCTTTGTGATGAAAAAATTTGTCCGATAATACTTGATGATGTCTGATTATAAATATCAAGTATAATTATTTATTTTTGTTTTATATTAATTTCTCTTGCACTGTTACATTCAATCTAATGATCTGTACAAGTAGTACTAAGCTATGTGCTCTTAATAAGAACAATTCCATGTTTTGGAATGGAAAAACCATGCTAGTAGGGTTAACTGTTTAAATGTAGTACAGTATTCATTGTAACAATGATATGAAAAGATATCATTTACTGACTGCTAGACTTTTACAATTTTTTTCCATGTAATCTCCACAAAACGATTTAAAAATATTGCTTTACGAGGGTCAAGAAATGTAAATTGGTGATCTGATCAGAAGATACAGGACTCAGATCATGATGTTTCTTTAGGAGACACTTGTTTAAAAGCTGATGTGGTTTAGGACTTAAATAGCCATATGAAAGGCTGGAAAGCATTCCATGCAAATGGAGTCCAAAATCAAGCAGGAGTTTCTACACTCATATCTAACAACACAGACAGCTTGGAAATCCAGAGGATCACTAGGAACTATTCTTGAAAACTTCTATTCCAGTAATTGAATAATATAGAAGAAACTGACAAATTTCTAGACAAATATGACCTACCTAAATTGAACCAAGAGGAAATAGAAAACCTAAACAGATCAATAACAAGAAAAGAAATTGAAACAGTAACAAAAAGCCTTGCAAAACAAACAAACCATCTCAGGACCAGATAGACGCCAAACTGAATTCTACCAGATTTTTTTTTTTTTTTTTTGCGGTACCGGGGATTGAACCCAGGGGCGTTCTTCCTCCGCGCTACACCCCCGGCTCTATTTTTTATACTTTATTTTGAAACTGGGTCTCACGAAATTGCGGAGGGCCTCACTAGGTAGAGAGAGAGAGAGAGAGAGAGACAGGGAAAGAGAGAGAGCTGAGGCTGGCCACGAACCCGGATCCTCCGGTCTCCGCCTCCCAAAGTACTGGGATTACAAGCGTGCACCACCACGCCCGGCCTACCAGATCTTTAAAGAGGAGCTAATGCCAATGCTCTTCAAATTATTCCATGAAACAGAAAGGGATGGAATAAGCCGGGCGTGGTGGCACACGCTTGTAATCCTAGTACTTGGGAGGCTGAGACAAGAGGATCTGGGTTCGCGGCCAACCTCAGGTACTTAGTGAGGCCCTCCACAACTTTGTGAGACCTGGTTTCAAAATAAAGTATAAAAAATAGGGGTGTAGCTCGGAGGTTTGAACTCAGATTGAACCCAGGGAGAATGCCCCTGGGTTCAATCCCCGGTACAGCAAAAAAAAAAAAAAAAAAAAGAAAGGGATGGAATACTCCCAAACTCTTTCTATGAAGTGAGTACCACTCTGATAACAAAACCAAATAAGTACACATCAAGGAAAGAAAACTACAGATGAAGAACATAGATGCAAAAATCCTTAATAGAATACTAGCAATTCACATTCACAAATCACATCAAGAAGATTGTGAATTACAACCAAGACAGTTTCATTCCCAAGATGCAAGGTTGGTTCAACATTCACAAATCAATAAATGTAATTCATCATATACATAGAACTTGGGACAAAAAATCACATCATGATAAGTGAGATCAGCCAGACTCAAAAAATCAAGATGCACACTTTTTTTTTATCATATGTGGAAGTTGGAAAAGAAAAGACTTCATGAAAATGAGGAGAGAAACCAGTAGAATAGTGGAAAGGGATTGGGAGAGGAAGAAGAGGAGAGGGAAAATGAGGCTTGAGGAAGGAAACAGTTCAAATAATGCTATGTGTGTATATAACTGTACCACTACAAATTGCACCAGCATGTATGGGGAGGGAGGAGGGGTAGAGGGGTGCAGAGGGAACTGCACCAAGAGATGTTGTGTGTATATATGAATGCATCACTTTGAATTTCATTAAGATATATAACTACAATGTACCAACAACAATTTAATTTTAAAAGGACAGTGCTTCATCCAATGCCAGGATCACTATAATCACAGATATCTTTTCAGCTGTGTTGTTCCCCTTCATTTGTTAGGCTTGAGGTTACCCCTTGGGCTTGATTTCCTGGAACCATAACAGTCAATTCTGAAATAATTGTTCAGCTAGGCTGTCTGAGAATACTTGTCAGAAGTTGAAAAGAAAGACACCGGTTAATGTAGACAATGTGAATTAGTGCAGAGATCTGTGGAATGATAGGAGACTTGGAAATGACACGATACCCCCCACCCCTGCTCTAGCAGCGAAGAATCTTGGAAAGTTACTTGAAAACCCTTTTTCTCATTTTTTCTATTTGCTGACAACCAAAGCATGGAACCAACCCAGATGTCCATCAACAGATGAATGGGTTACAAAATTATGGGATATGCACACAATGGAATTCTATTCAACAACAAAAAGAACAAAAGTATGTCATTTGCAGGGAAATGTATGGACCTGGAGAACATTATGTTAAGTGAGATTAGCCAGACACAGAAAGTGAAGGGTCTTATGTTTTCTCTCATATGTGGAAGCTAGGGAGTAATCCATATGCCAGAGGGACTTTAGATAATGGAGGGAAAAACCACAGTGGAATGATGGAGGGTTGGGGGTGGGGAAGAATTCAAGAAGGAAAGACTTCCATTGATGTTATGTACATATGTGAAAGTAACAATGCCAATTTCAATATCATGTATGGGGAAGGGGAGGGAACCAGGGGGCAGTTCACCAAATGCCGTGTGTATTTATGTCCCTATCACTCTGAACTACATTATGATGTAAGACTACAATGCACTAATAAAAAAATAAAAATGATTGATGTGAGCCGGGCCTGGTGGCGCACGCTTGTAATCCCAGTACTTTGGGAGGCGGAGACCTGAGGATCCGGGTTCGCGGCCAACCTCAGTTCTCTCACTCTCTCTCTCTCTCCCTCTCCTTAGTGAGGCCCTCCACAACTTCATGAGACCCGGTTTCAAAATAGAGTATAAAAAATAGGGCCTGGGGTGTAGCGCGGAGGTAGAACGCCCCTGCATTCCATCCCTGGTACCACAAAAAACAAAAAACAAAAAACAAAAACAAAAAAAAATGATTGATGTGAAAATCATATTTGCCAAGCACTGAACACAAAACAATCTCTCAATAATCAAGGATCATACACCGACTCTTTATTCTTTAGCAGTGATTTTTGACAAGTTTAAACAAGGTATGCTGTGAGGCTCCAGTGATTTTATTATTACCCCATGAATTGTTACTCGAAAATTCTTCAATATTACTTTATCTTATTTATATCTAAAATGCAGAGAATTTGTTCATGGTTAAATGTGTTTCTGTTGTCCAGGAAATGTCTGTGCTTTACTAGCATCCAACTTATACACAAGCATTTATTCACTCAAACAACAAAAATAATTAGTGACTGCAGTATCAAGATTCAATGCACAATTATTACAAGCTTATTGAAAAATAAAAAAGAGCCGGCCATGGTGGTACAGGCCTGTAATCCCAGTACTTGTGAGGCTTAGCAGGATGATCACAGGTTTGAAGCCAGCTTCAGCAACTTAGGCCCTCAACAACTTAGAGAGACCCTGTTTCCAAAAAAAAAAAATTAAAAAATAGGGCTGGGGTTGTAGCTCTGAGGTAGAATTCTCCTGGGTTCAATCCCCAGCAAAATAAATAAATAAATAAATAAATAAATAAATAATAAATTTACCCAGGCCTTAATTCATTTATCATCTAGTAGATAGAATCAGTTACCCAAGAAGACTGAAGGAGTAATAATAAGCCATCCAATAAAGAAGCACCCAGGACCAGATGTGTTTTCAGCTAAATTCTATTAGAACTTTAAAGAACTAATGCCAATGCTCCTCAAAATATTAAATGAAATATAAAGGGGGAGCATGTCCAAATTCATTCTATAAAGCCAGTATCACCCTGATTCCTAAACCAGATAAGGACAATCCAAGGAACAAAAACTATAGACCAATATCCTTGATAAAAATAGAACAAAAATCCTTAATACAATATTAGCAAATTGTATTTAATAGCACATGAATAAGATTGTACCTCTTGACCAAGTTGGTTCTTTCCAGCCAGGGATGCAAGGATGATTCAATATAAACAAATTAATAAATGTAAATCCCCACATAAAAGGGATTACATACAAAAATTTCACAACCATCTCAATAGATGCAAAAAAATCCTTTAATAAAATTCAGGATTTATTCATGCTGAACAGCCTGGAAAAAGATTTAAATTCAAAATGTGAAGTGTGATTTCTGCTGAATGCATACCAGTTTTACACCATTATAAAGTCAAGAAATCAAGGACAGTCTCTTTTAGCACTTCACAGTCTTTCCTGACACATACCTGGTTATATTTCTGTCTATCTTGATAGACTGTCAGCTCCTCAAGAGAAGTGACAGTGTCTAAATCAAGTTTACAGCCTTTGTGCCATTCCTGGAGCAGGGTAAATGTTTTAGGCACATGTGGCCAGATAAACTGACTAAAATAAATAATAATACCAATGCAGTAGCTACCATTGCCATCCCTCGTGCACCATTCCAGATTGTCCCTTGATCTAACTCTGCAAGTTTAGTTCCTACAACAGATAATTGAGGCCAAGAGAAGGGATCAGAGAAGTGTAAGAATTAAATTGAAGCTTAATAACCTTTCTGCTCTAGGCTCTATTTTCCCATTAAAAGCACTTTTATATATTTTTATATATATGCCCCTTTTTATATATTTGCTCTTTTTTTTTTTGGTACTGGAAGTTGAACCCAGGGGCATTCTACCTCTGGGCTACACCCCCAGCCCTATTTTATTCTTTATTTTGAAACAAGGTCTCACTAAGTTGCAGAGGACCTCACTAAGTAGCTGAGGCTGGCTGCGAACCCGGATCCTCCCGTCTCAGCCTCCCAAGTACTGGGTTTACAAGCGTGCGCCACCACACCTGGCTTATATTTACTTTCTTAAGCAGCAAGATTAAACAAATGATAAAGATTACGGAAGGATGCCAGGATGGCTCATTTTCTTTCCATCGGAGAGGGAATCAAATCTGGCAGCTGTGCCAAGAACTTGGGACGCTGAGGCTTCTTTGCTATTCCTGGCTCTGATTTCAACTTGTAGAATGTCCTTGAGCGATTTCCTGAACTCCTCCATTTCCTGGCCCTTTCTGTACTCTGACATGCCTATGGGTACTCAGCAGGGAACTCATGGAATCCCTGTTTGAAAGGTCGTACGGAAATGTCCTTATCCACAGACTTTTGAAAGTAAGGGGTTTGGATATCAGAAAAAAGAAATACGCCCTCCCAAGAGATTAAAACTAAGAAGCAATGAAAACTCTAAATCAGGTTAGGTGGTAAATGATGGAGGTTAGTTCTTCAGTATTGCTAGTGAGTTTCTTGGCACAAACCAACACTGATCAATTCAAAACAAGAAGGCTTTATTTTCCTGTCATTTAAGGCAGGCCAATCTGTGTGGTCACCCTACAAGCTTACAAAATATGTTTTTGTACAGCAGCATGTATCCTATTTTTATGTTGATATAACCATGTAGAGTAAACTTGCTTAAAAATGAGTTCCACCAAAAATGACACATTATTGAAATTTACTCCTTCTTAATTACACACCTTTAACTACAGATATGAATGCATAAAATCTACTTTGACAAGATATAGGGAATGAATGGCACAAAATGATAAGGGTTTCAAATATGAAACTTTAGGGAATTTTATTAAATGTTTTTATGACAATAATGGTAAAAATCCAACAAAGTACTCCATATTATTTCTCATGCAAATGTTACAAACTACATACTTATAGGGGATTTTTTTGGTGTATCAAAGGCTGAAAATAATTGAATTTTCAAAATACGATGTAATTTGTTAGAAAACATAAAGGTTTGATAGACAGTACCTCTAGTTTAGGTACAAATTCAGGATATCCTCTAACTTTAGAGCGAAGTGATATAAGAATTAAATATTTGCATATAATATTGCATGTTATATTTATAATAATCTTGCAGTTAAAGGCAGTAAATTCCAGTAGCCTCTATATTACCACATGAATAAAAGTATGACTAAAAGATATGATACGATTAAATCTAAAAGTAAGTTTTTTGACTAACATAGGAGTGATCATAATAAATAATGTGATAAGATTAGATAATATGAATTAGAATAAATAATGCTTTAATTTTCATTGAGTTTCCTCAAATAGGTGGTATGGGATTAATTGTTACATTTTGTATCCCTAATATATTTAAACATATCATATAATTAATATGTCATATATGATATAATATACAATATAACCTAATATATAACAAGAGCAATAGCAATTTTTCATCATATAACTATATGCATAACCAATAAAAAAGCCCACCATAGAATTCCTGTTTGTCATCATGACCATCTTTTTCCAGGCTAAAGGCAAAGGTTTTGGTTCATTTTATCCAAGTGTGTAAAATAAAAAAATCTTAAAAAGCTGTAAATTGCTAATTTTTTCAAAGAAATAAAAATGGTAAAGTTAGTTCATTCATCTGAGTCACTAAACAAAAGGTATTTTGTAAATGACATATTCATTTTTAAGAGTACATTAAAATTTGGTGAAGAGACCTACCAATTTTAAAAGAAACCTGTATCCCATATGCCCACCCCTTTCTATACACTTTTTCTGTCTGATTCAGACCTGTATTTATCTTGCCTGGGCTACTGTAAAAATCTTAAAGGGTCTCCTTGCTTTCAATCTATTCACACAACCCACCCCATTCTCTTCAATCCATACTTTTTACAAGTGTCTGATCTTGTTTTCACTCTGTTTAAAAATCCTTCTATTAGTCAAGTATCATGGCACATGCCTGTAATCTCAGTATTTGGGAGGCCGAGACAGCAGGATTGCAGGCTCAAGGCCAGCACACAGTAACTTAGCAAGACTCTGTTTCAAGATAAAAAAAATTTTAAAAAGGACTGGTGTGTAGCTCAGAGGTAGACTGTCCCAGAGTTCAAACCTCAGTACCACAAAATAAAATAAAATAGAAATCCTTCTGCTTACTACTTTCCAAAAACTTAGTTTTATACCTCTGTTCTGTGCACTTACAAGTATTTTTATACCTCTGTTCTGTGCACTTACAAGTATCCTTGGGAAAAAATGTTTATACATGATGGGCAACTGGTAGCACCACCTTGTAGTTCAATGTATTCATTTATTCTCAATAGAGAAACTCTCTTTTCCATATTGAGAGCTCCTGTTCTTCCTGCCAGCCTTCCTTTTCCCTTTTCTCTTCCTTTCAATAGGTCCGGTCTTGTCTTATCTCTTTAGCAGGAAAACATGTTTCTGCAAACTTTTTTCATTTAGGACTTTGAATACGTCAGCATGTAATGTGCATAAGGTATCACTGAATGAGAGAAGGAGAGAGAGAAATACAGGGGGAAAAACACTGCAAAACCTAACAACCTTCATTCTACTATAGTAGGACCTGGAGACGAAAAATAACACAATCTGATAGTATTTCAAAGATAATATTGGCCAAATGTATTGGTAGATTACAGATTAGACATAAGGAAGAAGGAGGCACGAAGAAAGACTTCTGGACTTCTGAGTCAACAATGGCACCTGGATGGCTGGTGGTGCATGGATTAGGGCAGGAACATAACAGAAGTCCAAAGTTCGTAAGAAAAGAGGGAGGAAGACAAGTTCGGTTTGGAGCATATAAATTTAAAGGTATCCTCACATATCCAGGGACATATATTAGGCTAGTAGTTGATTTGCAACTCAGAGGAATGCTCAAGGCTGAAGTTGTAATTGTGAATGTCCTGTAAACAAGGACAGTAATTGAAGGCATAAGTGCAAATGACCTTGCTATAGGAGAAGAAGGAAGAGGGTCAGTAGTGAGCTTGGAGGACCTCCAAATTTTATCTTCATTTGAGAAGAGCAAATCCAGTACAGAGACAAAGAGAGACCAGCTAGAAAAGTGGAACAGCTCCTTTTATTTTTTTAATTCTGAAACAGAAAAATATACGATTGCAGAAGTCAAAGAAGGAGAGTATTTCAAGAAAGAAGAATAATGTCTAATATTGAGATAACATGTAAGTGGAGGAATGACAAGTTCTTCATTGCATTTAGCTACTGGGAGATCATTGGATATTAGCAGTTTGGTAGATTATTTGGTAGATTAATGAGAATTAGAATAGAAAATGAGAAAGAAGTAAAGAAATAAAAACGGGACACGTAGGCAAATCTTCCAAGAAGTTTCACTGTGAAAGAAGGGAAGACAAGACGTAAGGGCAGAAGGTAGAGGAGGAAATGCAGTAAAGGTTGTATTAAAGTGGAAAAGACTTTCTTAGCGTAGATGGACTGCCTAAATCCATCCCCTCTATTGCACCTGTGTGTTCATTCTCTCTCCTTACAATCATCAGTTCCACACCTTCCTATACAGTGTTCGATTAGCTTTAGAAAACCATAAATAGTAAAGTCCCCTTGATAATAAAATAATCATGATGGTCATTTGTTGTTTAAAAATACAAACTAGGGCTATGGATGTGGGAGGCCCTAGGTTAGATCCCCAGCACACAAAACATTAAAATAAAATAAATAAAAAATAAAAACTGTATGTGTAGTCTATTATTTAAGTCTTTCAAACATTGCTCCTCATCTGCTATCCTTATTTTATCTTTCAAGGAAGTCCTTTCTCCTACTTGTGAATATTTTTACCCCTGGAATCTTGTTTCAGGATCCAAATGAAAGTCCATATTCCCCTCCATAGGCCTTTTTTTCTCCCATGGCATATTATTTACATTCCTATTATAGTATTTATCATAACCTACTTTTATGAATACTCCTGTGTGTGTGTGTGCTCTAATGTGACTCTGTGCTTACATAAGACGCCATGCAGGAGGGTAATATTTCAGTCACTGCTTACTGAGCACTCTACTAAATAGTTAGGATTCTCCAAGTGCAATTGCTCAAAACTCACAAATTAGCTCAAAAAACTTCTTTGTAATACCATGAAGTTATTGGATACATTCAAATACAGCTAGAAACAATGACACTGATTTGTCTTTACAATCAGCAAAAGCTTTTACAGTGAGGATACTCATTTTTTCATGAGAGTGTGGTTGAACATTCTCGTGAACAATTTTGAGGTCAGAAATTGTTATAATATTTCTTGAAAATATATCTTGTTGCACATATTAAAGAGCCTTAAAACTCAGATTCAATTTGATGCTATTGTTCTACACATTTTTTTTGTATGTGGGTCATACTAGGGGTTGAACCCGGGGGCATTCTACTTCTGAGTTACATCCCAGCTCCTTTTATTTTTTAATTCTGAAACAGGGTCTTCACTAAGTTGCTGAGGCTGAACTCAAACCTGTGATCCTCCTGTCTCAGCCTTCCAAGTACTGAGATTACAAGCATATGCCATCACACCCAGCCACAATTTATTTTATATTTAGTTAAATATCTGAAATAGACTTTAAGAATACATGCCAGAAAATATGCATATGCATACACATATACACATCCTAAAGTTGAGAAACAATTTAAATGTCCCATAATTGGGAGGCAATAGTTACAGCTTTATATTAGAAGATAGGTATAAATGTTTCCTCTTCTCATGAAGAAACTTACTCTATTCAGTAAACAGTAAATATTCACTAAGCATTTCTGTATGGCAGGATGTTCATAGCATTCTGTTACAATATTTAAACAAAGAGACGAAAATCTCTGCCCTGAAGTAAATCACATCATTATGGTGAGGGACAGATAGTAAACAAAATAAAATACACTGCACCATGTTCTTTATTAGGGAATTTCATGCTCTATTCTATTTATGCTCACAACATTGGGAAGTAGAAACCCAGGCTCATAGTGCATAAGTAATCTGTCCAAAATCACACAGCCAAAAAGTAGCAGGGCTAGGATTCAAATCTGATCTTGAAGTGAGCAAATTTTTCCAGTTACATTTGTGATTATTAAGCCATTTTTCTTTTGGTAAACTCACTTTGGGATACCAATTCAGTTCACAGTTACTGCAAAACTGATTCTTTTTAATTAATGATTTTTGGAGGATGGGGGGTTGTTTTAGATTTTTAATTATGTTTTTAAAGGTGTAAAATTGACCTTAAGGCCTCAGCCCGGGAATAGATATGCCAACCTTTGGAAAAGTTGCTTTGGAATGAAATAAAACAGTTCTCTAATGGAGCTGCAACCTAATGAGAACATTTATATAAGCTTTTGGAGTGAATTCAGTGCTCACTGGAAATCTACTGTATTCGGTTTTTGCTTTTAATACACACTAATAACTCAAGAGTCCTCCATGAGAGCTTGAGAATGTGGTGTAAAATAAATAATGTGGAATTCGTTTCTCTGGATTCATCCCTGATTGTCACAGCTAACAAATTATTGATCCTGAGCATTACTTTTCAAAGGTACAGTTGGCAGAAAAAAATAAAATAAAAAGATGCCATCAATCAAAATTTAATGATGTAAACAGCTAGATTCGCTCCAGCTTCGCGAGGCTCACTTGCCAGTCTAAGGCGTGAGCCAATCATAATACGTACAGCTGACCTCTTGCCAAGATGTTGGAGTATAAAGCCGAGGCTATTACAAGGTTTCCATTCTATAATTTCATATTGGGTTACTCTACTCTTTCCCTCATGTAAACAAATGGATTTTTCACATAGGAGGTATATTAAGTTTAGTGATTGAATTGGATAAACACTTGGCTTAGATTATATGATGGTTCATGTTCTGAATATAGACAAGTTAAAGACATGAGTGCTCTTTTGAAAGGTTGCAATTCAGTCATTTTGGCGTAAAAATGTTTAATTAACAACAATATAGCCTAAGATTTGGGCAGTACCTTTTCAACAGCTCACAAGAGAAAACCTAATTCCAAACTCACCGTTGTGAAGTCCAGACACATGTAAAGAAAAAGGATTCACCACTCATAACAAAACCATCCTATAAGAAAAATATTGTAACTGAAAAATACTGAGAGGAAATATTAGCTTCTTCAAATTCTGTTTTTCCTAGTAAATTTGTCACAGGAAGATTCCCTTTGGTCTCAATTTGATTCTCAGCATTATAGACATTATCTTTGTTACTCAGGTAGAATACAGCTCAGGTGATCACACACACACACACACACACACACACACACACGCACACACCATTCTAACAGTATACTAATTCAATGAAAAAATTTTAATTTCCTAATTGATAATACCATACCAACCATCAGAACATTTATTTCTATAGTGAAAGTCCTTCCAAGTATCAGTTAAATGACTAAGAAACAAAGCAAGAAAATGTACTGCTGCTAATTCAAATAAATGAGATTGAATGTTTCTGAGGGGTGTTTACCTGCATTGGGATAAAATCTAAAGAACAATTTTTGTTCCATCATAGTGTACGCCACTTTGATTTTAAGAATTTTTGTTTTCCAGACAGTGACTCACTTTGTTGTATTGTAGTGACTAACTTTTCAATATTTCATTAGGAACCCAAAGTTTCAAAATGGGTAAAAAATGTTTTCTTTACATTTAATATATACATATATTTTCTTTCCCAAGATGAATTGAAAAGGAGTTGAAATTCTTGCATCATCTGTTCCAGAAAGAAACAGGTTATATGTGGTAAATAATCTGAACTCAAATTTCAAAATTTGGCCCCAAGTAAATGTTTAATTATTAGTGTTAGAATAGCTCCTAAGCTCAGCCAAGAAAAATTGTATATTACTTAATTTCACTCATGTGACCAGAAAATATTTACAACTGGATTCATTTCAATTCAGTCCAACAAATATTTATGGAACAGCTACTACATACCATTGCACTAAACACCAGAGTGTGAAAGCACAAAGATGGGTCTACTATCCCTGCCACTAAAAAGTCATTGGCAGTAGGAACAAGTTTGTTAAAAACAGTTGCAGATTCTTCTATGCTCTTTTAGTATATTTAGAAAAATTAGGTATTCTAGAATGGGTTTTAAGATGTATGAGGGAACAATGTTAAAATGAAAGCTTCCAAAGGGAATGATTCATTATGTATTTTATAAAAATGGGTATCTTTTCTCAAATAAACCAAAATTAGAGGATAAAAATAAAATATAGAGTAAAAAACCCCATGATATTAAATTGTTATTGTCACTCAAACTTGAATATAAAACTTCAATAATTTAAAGGTTAAAATATAGTTAAATTTTACATATAAACTGAGAAGTGTTATATCTGTAATTCGAATGGCTTTGTTCATAAATATTCCATAAATAAATATGTTCTATGCATTAAAAGCAAATAAAATAAGAAAATTATTTTCAGTGTGAACATTTGAGGGGGTTGAGATTATATGCAGCATTAAAATTTGGTGAAAGTTATGAACCAAAATTTTTTTGCATTAAATTCTTCAAGCCAGTAAACTTTACAGATGCTAGGCTTGGTGGTGCACATATATAATTCCAGTACTTGGGAGGATGAGACGGGAGGATTGCAGGTTCGAGGTCAGCCTCAGTGACTTAGCAAGAACGTGTTTCAAAATTAAAGAAAAAAAATCAGTTAGGTGTGGTAGTGCATGGGAGGCTGAAACACAGGTCACAGGTTCAAAGCCAGCCTCAGAATCTTAGTGACGCTCTCAGCAATTTAATGAGACCCTGTTTTCAAATAGAAAAATTTTAAAAAAGGGCTGGGGTATAACTTGGAGGTAGAACGCCCCTGGGTTCAATCCCCAGTGCATCATCATCATCATCCTCATTAGCATCATCAGGGCTTGAACTAGGACAACTTTGGACTAGAAGTTGTTGACTCTTTTATCCTGCCATTATAATTATATTGCTGGCACCAGACCTTATCTCCTGATTTCCGTCTCTTTTGTGTACTTTTTGATATTCCAAATCCTGGGTCTTAACATAGGAGAAACGCAAAGCCTGAGTTTACTTTTCATCATTTTTTTAATTTTTTTTTTGTGTGTGTGGTACTGGGGATTGAACCCAGGGGCATTCTACCTCTGGGCTACACCCCCAGCCCTATTTTTTATTCTTTATTTTGAAACAGGGTATCACTAGGCTGCAGAGGGCCTCACTAAGTAGCTGAGGCTGGCCGCAAACCCAAATCCTCCAGTCTCAGCCTCCCAAGTACTGGGATTACAAGCGTGCGCCACCACGCCTGGCTACTTTTCATCATTTTCATTCATCTTTTCCATCTTCCTGTAGCTTTTCTTTGACCTGGGATTTATTTACTTTCTTTCTAATTCAGTATAAATTGTCTTGAAAAGTTCTGATTGCCACTTACCTAAAATGGCTATGATGAAATCAACAACAACAGTAAATTTACTTATACTAGAATTTCATATAAAGAGGACTTCTTAACTTTCTTTTTTTTCTAAATGTAAATTTTCCAGTTTTAAAAGATAATATATGTTTGGCAGATTATGGTAGCTTTTGTTTTATCTACCCGGGATGCCTTGTCATTCTGCTTCTACTGAAAACAATAACCTATTTCTTTTGACAAACTCTGTCCCTATTTTTTAAATAAATAGAGAACAAGTGTTCTCTCTGCAATTTGAATGTTTTTCTTCTAAGTAGTCCATAAGGTTTATGTGGAGAATTCAATCACATATTATATCCTCTCTCTCCCCACCAGCCAGGGAAATGTGCAGGTTGCCTAGTAATTGGTATGCAAGGTAGTCCAGCTCAGAAATGACCACTGACCCAAGTCTATCCAACGAGTGGTTGATAACCTCAGAACTTTTATTAGAGATACCAGGGAGGACTCTCTTTCTCTTGGGGCTAATAGGTTGAAAGGAATAAACCCAGAGTTGCTTATTGACATTTATCCCAGCTGTAAGATAATAAAAGGGAATTGGGGAAAATTTAAAGTTTCATACACAAGTAAATAAAAGAGATGAGTGGAAAGCATGATTAAAGCATCATTTTGAGCGTCTACATTCAATGCTGGGAAAACATCAGATATGAAGTAAAATATATTAGTTTCAATTTAATTTTAATAGGATTTAATAAATAGTTATGTGCCAAAAACTGTTATATGTTTGTGTGAGGAAGACTGCAATTAAGTTGGTTCTAACAGCCTGTTGTCCGTATGCTCCCAGGGCAGACACATTTCCTTTCCAAGCTCCACGCCGAGACACAAACTTAAGTGGAGGTTCATGAGCCACCCCTTCTGAGAAGACTACTGTAAACTCACATAATCCCTAGCTGGGACACTACTCCTATATTCATTAATTTCCCCAACCGTGGGTCTGAACAGTCCCCTCGGTTTGGAAGAAGCTCAGATGCTTTAAGTCCATGTTCACTTTCCATTTCTCATAATCCACAGAAAGATGTCTAAACAGAGAACGTCATCACAGTGCTGAAAGAACATCTTTCCTGTAAATAGCACAACCCCCTCATCTTTCTCTCCTGGTCTTCCTTCCTTTCTTCATCAAAAAATATCCCCATTGAGTAGTACTAATGGTTTCCATTCCATGCTACTTCCCATGAGCCCTTAAACATTGGCAGCTAGTTGAAACTCAAGCAAAATATAGGTCCCTCATAAATTTTTTTTGAAAAAAAAATTTTAAATAGATGGAGCCAGGCATGGTAGCACACACCTGTAACCTTAGTGCTTGGGAGGCTGAGAAAGGAGGATTGCAGATTCAAAGCCAGCCTCAGCAATATAGTGAGGCTCTCACAGCTTAGTGAGGCCCTGTTTCCAAATAAAAAATAAATAGCCCTGGGGGTGTAGCTCAGAGGTAGAATGACCCTGGGTCCCACCTCCAGCACCACAAGAAAGACAGACAGAAAGAAGGAAGGAAGGGAAGGAGGGAGGGAAGGGGGGAGGAAGGGAGGAAGGGAAGGAGGGAGGGAGGAGGAAAGGGAAAGGAAGGGAGACAGAAATGGGGCAAAAGTCAGACAATAAGCATAGCTGCTGACATGTGTTCCATAGGAAGCCATCTGGGTGGAAGGTACCATCTCATCATCTTTGTATTACATGTATAATCTGACCAATGAGAAGCAGAGAATGGCTCCTTGGGCTTTGTCATTGTGATAGAGACCATTCTCCCATAGTTTTCTAACTTCCTAAACCTCCCTTCAAGGGAATACATTAGATATTTCAACTCTTCATTTTGCTTTTCCCGTACAGAGATCCTACTCTTCGCTCTTAATGACAGCCACCTTTCCTGGAGGTTAAATTGAGGAAGCTCTGTAAAACATCCTATAAGTCTATGGTTGGTCCATTGCTTGTCCCACTAGAAAAGGCCTGGCCCAGAAAAGCAGTTGCGTTAACAGGCCTCCTGTCTTGAAAATGATGCCAACTGTGTTAGAAGAGTTCACCAGTCAGAGGAAACCTGACTCCACACAATGCATGAAACAAGTTCTATACTGCTAGAGCATTCATGACAATGTCCCTCAATTCAGAGACATACCTGAGGCAGCCCAGAAAGGGCCTGGCTCTCCTAATTATCACCAGAGCATCTCTCCAGGTTTGTACTGAACCCCGGGTTATCCCCTTGCGTCAGAACTTGTCCTTCTGATTGTCCTGTTTGGGACTTCAGGGTCTTTTTTCAAAGACTCATCCCTTTAAGTTTTCAGCTTCCCTTTGCTCATGCCAAACAGGGAAATGTCACCCTATTCCATATCTTAGCCCAGGAAAGACTCTGGACCCCCAGATGGCCTCAAAGAAGAGACATATGTAAGCTCTAAAAAGTCTCATTTAATGCATCCAAAAATAGCTT
Organism: Glis glis; assembly: GCA_004027185.1. Lineage (NCBI taxonomy): Eukaryota > Metazoa > Chordata > Mammalia > Rodentia > Gliridae > Glis > Glis glis. The sequence continues at coordinate 5,525 of PVJS01018767.1, read as the reverse complement.
GAAAGTAATTGAACCAAATAAGGATTTTAAAAGGAAGATTTTCTACTATGATTTCTTAGAGTCAATGACTACAATGGTGTCCATATTTCTTTGCATAAAAAATAAATATATAAAACAAATTTCACAGGATTAAAAATGAATCGGTAAAGCAGGCCTGGAAAATGCAAAGGCTGCCAGACAGTCTCCAGGGATGGCAGGTCCCTGCTGCTCATTCCTTTCTCATGTCCAAAAAGCCGAAAAAAGTAAAAATTACCTCACACTCACAGAGGGAATATCTGTATCCCCCAGTCACATGTAGGATGGAGTCATTGATGTATTTAAATAGGAAATAATCTAATATCCTATATATTAAGAATAAATGTTCTGTTCAGCCTATGTAGGCATCTATCTAAGGACATTCATACCACACATGGGCAGAAAAATAAGCACAGGGCAAAACCAACTCGGGGTTTATTCAGTCGGTATTGTTTTCCTTGCATCTAAGTCTTGCACGTGAATCAAATCAGAGGTCGGTAGTTTTGGAGATGCATATATAACCAGCAACCAATCAGCAAATGTGAATATGTCCCTTGAAAAGGAAGGACAAAACTTAATTAAGTGTTCTAGGCAAATCAAGCCACCCACGAGCGTATTTTCTGGACATGGTGGTGTTTTCTCTGGCATGGCATAGCTGCATGATGTTAGTTTCCTAAGTTAATATATTTTTCTGAACAAAAGTTTGACCAAAGCAGTTGGGGAGAGTCATATATTTTTTAGCTGAGGGGGTGGTTTAAAAGAGACAGAGCTCTGGAAGTGTCACGTATGAATGATCATAGGTTTTTAAATGGGCTAAAATGGCACTATTAGAATAGCATTAAGAATTCTTGGGTGAAAAAAAAAAACATGAAATCTAAAAAGTTCTCCAGGAAAACTGACACACCGTTTCATAAGCCATTTCATTACTATTGATGATTAGCTTATTTTCCTTTGGAGAATAAAAATGGTCTATGTGGCCAGCGATGAAAATAAACAATTGCCACCATGAAACATAGCAAGAATTGAAAAGGTAGTTACCACTGTATAAACACTGCCAACAGTAGAGGCAAATTATAAGAGGTTATCATTATCAAGAAATTTATAATCAAAATATGCAACAAAGAATACAAGATGGCATGCAGTTTTGTTTTGTTTTTTTTTTTTCGGTACCGGGGATTGAACGCAGGGGCATTCTACCTCCGCGCTACGCCCCCGGCCCTATTTTTTTATACTTTATTTTGAAACCGGGTCTCACGAAGTTGCGGAGGGCCTCACTAAGTAGAGAGAGAGAGAGAGAGAGAGAGAGAGAGAAACAGAGAGAGAGAGAGAGCTGAGGCTGGCCGTGAACCCGGATCCTCCGGTCTCTGCCTCTCAAAGTACTGGGATTACAAGCGTGTGCCACCACGCCCGGCTCCAGTTTTAAATTATACAGGGAATGTTCTTTCTCACCATCTTTGCCTAGCTAGTTGGTATTCATCGTTCAAGATTCATTTGGCACATTGGCTCCTCTGGGAAGCATATCCCGATCTAACATCCCTCCTCTGCCAACCCCACTCTGCTCTGGCTGATATTTCACTGCACTCTGGGTTCATCTCTGGTGTTAAGAGGGTCACACTGTACCGGCACCATTTCTCCAATTGGACAGCGAACTACTGAGGACAGTGTCTTTCCACCTTTGTTTCCACAGTACTTGGTGTCACCAGTCATTGAGTAGAAGCTCAATAAATGTTTGGTAGATTAACACTGAATGGCATCAGTCAGGAAGAATAAGGAAGGCTCAAGAAATAAGAAGTTATTAGGTTGGTGTGGGTCACAAGTTGAAGGATTACTGTGGGCAACTGGCCTCTCTCTGCCTAGTACCCCTTTCCAGAGCAGAACTGCCCCTATCTCAGGCTGTGTGATTCATGATGACTTCTCTAAACTTAGAGCCATGTGGCTCAAGGTGTGTATAGAAGTCAGTGGAAGAACTGGACACGTAACTACAGCTAATCAGAACCATCTTGAGATGTAATGCATGGACACAGGCGAGGGGGGTTTTATGGTAGTCCATTGCTATAACAAATTATCTGAGTCTAGGTAGTTTATAAATTTTTGAAGCTCGAGCCCTAGTGAGGACCCCATTGCCTGTGTCACATGATAGATGGCATCACACTGATGGGGGTACATGTCAGAGCAACCACATGGCGAGATGGGAAAGAGGATTGGAGAGTCAGGCTCACTCTTTCATAGCAACTTGTCTTTGTGGGAACTTGTGGAGAATGCAACTTCCAGAAGCAGGTTAATGTTTGCCTAGGAAAGGTCGAAGGGTCATGGAAGACCATGGCCGGACTGATGAGCTGGCTGGAAGCAGCCTTTTCCTCCAAGGTAAACACTCCTGTGTCTCTTGCAGGCACCTATTACCAAATATCCCACTTGTCAAACATTGTCTCAAGGATCTTCTGCACATCCTCTGTGGTTTTCCTCTCTACAATTGCTCTGTGGCCAGCCAAGTTAAACGTTTACCTCTAGCCCTTGCTGCACGTATACTAGTTAAATTTTACCTCTCTAGTGCTGCACATATGCAGGAGCATCCATACCTCAACCTCCCCCCTCAAAAATGAATAAAAGCTGTCGACCAGTGTCCAGCGGGGCCTTCACCATAGAGTGAGGTCCCCTGGCCTGCCCCTCTCAAATCTGCTCTGGGGCTGCGTCATTCTTCTCCCCTCAGGTGCCCTGTGGGACAGTAACCAACAGGAACTAACTGGGGTCCTATAAGAACTACTTTAATCCCTTCCAAGGACAGCACCCCCAATGACCTAACCACTTCCCATGAGCCTCAACCTCTTAAAGGTCCCATTACCTCTCGCATCACCACACTGGGAACCAAGCTTCAATACAAGAACGTTTAGGAGACACTGTGAAACCATAGCCAAAGTATAGCAGCCTCCTTCTGTTCTCTTTTTAGACTTCAAGCTGTAAGTCTGTCAGCCACTACCTTGTCCTCCGTGTGGGGAGAACTTTTGTGAAGCAGGAGAGAATACATATAATAAGAGAGGAAAGACATTCTGAGAAGTCACGGAAATGCCAGTAGCAGATCCAGATGTGCCACGTTTGGACCTCCATTAAGAAAGCTCTTTCATCTCAAAAATTCTACTTTTATATATAATCAAATATCTACTTAATCATTGGTTAATCCACCTTTGCATTTTAGGAAATTATCCATCACATCTGTAAGTCTAACCTCCTCATTTTTGTCAGACTATTAGAATTAAAAAATTTTCAACCTGCAATTAAACCTCTGCCTAGGACATGAACCAAAAAAATCCAGCCTACCAAAGGACCTGCATGTTTTTGGACAGGTGAGGTCTGGCACAGAATTCTACCACCCTGTGAGGCTGGTGTGGCTCCATAGCCTGAATTTTCCTTCCAGTTTTGCCCCCCCTCCAAACCCTTGTCTCCCCCCATGCTTCCCCCACACCTCACAGGGTTTGTACTGTTCAGTTCTCTGGGGTTGCAGGCATGCCCTAACTCCACGATCCCAGCTGATGGAGGGGTGGGGTTAGGAGAAGAGCCCTGCTAATCATCTTCATGTCTTCTCCCATTCCATGTTTACTCTTTTCTTCCCTTTCCTAGGATGTATTCTACTGCCCACCTCTTCTCCACATCATAGGTGGGTCCTGCTTTAACCCAGAGACTGCCTGGACTCAGGACTGTATTGACATGATTATTGGAATCACTGCAACTCAGAACTCCTGCTACCCTCAACAAAATTCACAACCTGTGGCTGTCAGCCTCAGCCCTGTTCAGACAGGACCTCTCCCCAGTCCTACATATGTTATGATTTACACTTTTTGCCACTTTGATGGAAGTCAACTCTACACCATATGAAGTTTCTCCTCTGCTAGCGAAACAGATTATTTCCCCTATTTTTGTTGGCCTACTATTAAGGTTCCTCTGTGACCCAAAGCCAAGAACACACAGATTTTGAAAATATCCACACCAAATAGAACATCTAAAAATGAATTATTTCTTTCAACAGCAACTGAGATTTAATGTTCCTGTTAGCTATTTCTCCCATATTATAGGGAAAAACTGAAAATCTTTATAAATTTTCTGTTTTGTGATAGAAAATGTCAAAAATGCACAAAGTCTAAAGAAGAAAAAAACTCATTACATTCATCATATACAGAAAATTATTTATGATATCTAGTTCTGAGAATATAAATTTTCATACGAACACACACCTATTCATATATTTCATTGGATATTAAATAAACCACAACATATCTACTTATGGTCTTATGATGTCCCTATATTGTTTTAGTTCTCAATATATAGCTATCAAAAGAAAAAACAAAACAAAACAATGAGGCATACCAAGTATGCATGGCAAAGAGCCTGGAAGAAGATAGAAAATCTGGGGTTAGTTTTATTCTGTTGCCATAAGTTACAGCAAAACTTTGGAAAAATGTTTGGCTCTCTCTGTACTTTAGTCACCTATAATACAAAAGAGTTGAACATAATGATGTTTTTCCTTCTTTTTAGTGTCACAAAGGTTATGAAGAAGAGTAGAAGATAATACCAGAAAAGCGAATCATGACATTATCTGAGGAAACTTAAATGCTAGGTTCAAAAGTTTTTATTCAATTTAATACACACTAGTATATAACTATACATAGAGAAGATTAATCCAAATTTCTTTTCCATCTTTGTTCCTTTTGTAGCAGATACATTTTATGTTTTTGTTGTTGTTGTGTATGGAAGTGTACAGGAATGACCTCTTACTGTGATTTTGGAAGTTTGTTTTTGTTTTTGTTTTTGTTTGTTTGTGGTATTAGCGATTGAACCCAGGGGCATTCTACCTCTGAGCTACACTCCCAGACCTATTTCATTTTTTATTTTGAAACAGGGTCTCACTAAGTTGCGGAGGGCCTCACTAAATTGCTGAGGCTGTCCTTGAACCTGTGATCTTCCTGTCTCAGCCTCCCAAGTACTGGGATTGCAAACTTGCGCCACTGCACCTGACTTGCAACTGTTTTTTAAAGAGAGTGTTTGCCTGATATTCATTTGTGTTTGTGTGTGTGTGTGTGTATATCCCGGTTAGGCCCTAAGAACTTTTATTCCTAAAAGTACCAATGGGGCCTGCATTTCTTTTAATGCCTTCACTATAGGAATCCAAGTTCAGTGTTACAATAAAGAGTCCATATGATTCTATGTTAGCATTAAAATTGATTGAATTTTCATTATATTTCTTCCTAATTGCTTACCTCTGTATTTTTAGAATTCTAATTAGAATCTAATTCACTACTCTAGTAACCACAGGATATGCTATTCATCTATTTAATCTAAACTTCTAGGAAATAATTGATAGAAAAATGTATTTTTTTAAAATTTTATATTGTCTGTCACAGTTATAAAACCATAATTTTTATATATTGTTTATACCAATTAATGAGGTGATTTCTTCTTTGTGGGTTTTTTTTTTTCAATTCTTAAAAAACAATTTTTTTTTTTTTTTTTTTTTTTTTTTT
>PVJS01018766.1:0-34495 GCA_004027185.1 Glis glis | reverse complement strand
CATATGACCCATAAAGATTTAGCTACAAGGATGTTCTTCACTGTATTACTCATAAGCCTGAAAAGATGGAAACAACCTAAATGTCCAACAAGAAGGGATTGGTTAAATAAAGTATGAAACGTCCAGAAAATAAAATGCAGTGCAGCCTTTAAAAGATGATCTTGTGGAAGAATATTTAATGACATAGAAACAAATCCCTAGCATAGTAAGCGGAAAACAATCTGATAAGTATATAAAGTAGTCTGATTTTGTGTGTGTGTGTGTGTGTGTGTGTGTGTGTGTGTGTGTGTGAATTGAGCCCAGGGGCATTCTACCTCCGAGCTATACCCCCAGCCCTATTTTATGTTTAGTTTGAAACGGGGTCTCACTAGGTTGATGAGAGTCTCACTAAGTTGCTGAGGCTGTCCTCGAACCTGTGATCCTCCTGTCTCAGCCTCCCAAGTACTGGGATTACAAGCGTGCACCACCACACCCGGCTTGTAATCTGATTTTTAAAATGTTGATTCATTAAAAATGTTGGAAGGGGTAGCCGGGCATGGTGGTGCACGCTTGTAATCCCAGTACTTGGGAGGCGGAGACTGGAGGATCCAGATTTTGGCCAGCCTCAGCTACTTAGTGAGGCCCTCCACAACTTCGTGAGACCTGGTTTCAAAATAAAGGATAAAAAATAGGGCCGGGGGCGTAGCTCGGAGGTAGAACGCCCCTGGGTTCAATCCCCGGTACCGCAAAAAAAAAAAAAAAATGTTGGAAGGATATACTTCCAACTAGTTGTGAGCTAGTTGTGAGATAAGGGGTAATTTTAGATTCTTTCTTTGCTTTTATTGCAGTTTTGCTTATCTGAATTTTTAACTGTTTCTAGAATAACCATGCACTAATTTATAAACAAAGGACAAAAATATCAAGTTATTATTAGTAGTATTTTATAAACCAGAATCGATGAGATTTGGCTCAGGGAGGAGCATCTCCAGGTGGGAGGGACAGTAGGATCAAATAGCCCTGCTCAGTCTCCCTTTGCACACACTCTCTTTGGTCTCTTTTCTTGCTTCCCACTGCCTCCCCCGGCTGGTCCCCAGGGATGCCACTGTCCTTTCAATTATCTGGCTCAGGCATATCTAGGAGCCTAACCTTTGGCTTGTTTTAGAGAGCACAGTTAAGAAACCCAGGCAGATCATACTGGATGGCATTAACAAACCCAAGGGAAGACAACAGGAGTGTAAACATGGCGCCCTGAAGAACTGTAATGCCAACCTGGCTTCTCAGGCAGGGGTGTCTGTCCTCCTTCAGCCAGGAAACCTCCAAAGGCTTCCAGGTTCTGCCCCATCCTATATGGGGGCCCATGAGGGTACATGGACCCCACTAGGACCTCTGTCCCATCTTAAGCCCCAACCCCCTTGGTGGCCACTGAGTGACATCTCCAGCCCTTTTTATTTTTATTTTGAGACAGGGTCTCACTAAATTTCCGGGCTGGCTTTGAACTTGTGATCCTCCTGCCTCAGCCTCCTCAGTAGCTGGGATTACAGGTGTGACCACCATGCCGGGCTAGATCTTAAATCTTTAGCATCTTCTTCCCAGGACCATTTTCTACTTTGAAAGAACCATTTCTTCCTCAGGTACCTGACCTCCCCCTTTAGGCGGGGCCAGCCCTGATACATGGAGAGCGCTCTGGATAAAAAAGATCCCAGTGCACCCCAGCCCAGGCATTCACTGCAGAATACCTAGCACCTGTGAGAGGGAGGAAGTGGAGGGCCTCTGCTGAGACTATTCCTCAGGAAACTTGAAGGAGAAAGGAAGGAAGGAGGGGCCCCAGCCCGACTTCTCCCAAACCCAGTGGGGAGAAGTCCTCGTGTCTCCCTCCTGCCCTCCTTCCCCAAACCCAGTGGGGAAATTGGACACACAGTTCATTCTGTTGACTCCATAAGGAGTTGTGTCCCTCAGCCCTGACACCCACCCACCCGCACAGGGATCTTCTACCCGGGAGAGTTGGGACCTACATTTTTTTTGTGTGTGTGGCACTGGGGATTGAACCCAGGAGCATTCTACCTCTGAGCTACACCCCCAGCCCTATTTTTTATTCTTTATTTTTGAAACAGAGTCTTGCTAAGTTGCGAAGGGCCTCACTAAGTAGCTGAGGCTGGCCGCGAACCCGGATCCTCCTGTCTCAGCCTCCCAAGTACTGGGATTACAAGCATGCACCACCACGCCCGGCGGGACCTACATTTTAAAAGCCTAAGGAAGAGAAACTCAGTGTTACCAAGAATAATACTTGATTGACTTGGAAAGAATTTTGGCTTCTGGGTTTTTAACAAGCTACCCAGGTGATTTTGATGACTAGCCATTTTGAGGTGGTTTTAAATTTTCTTTTCTTTCTTCCTTTCTTCTTTCTCTTTCTTTCAGCAAACTGTTTTTAAACTTTGTTTTTCAGTGAAAACCATTTCCTCCTCACTGTGGGACTGGTCCAGAGGCTCCTGCGTCACCAGTCCTGTGTCCTTGGCAAAGGGCAGCGCTCCACTGTCGTGCTGTCTTTTCCCTCTGCTCAGCAAGCCCCAGCTCCGCCTCCCTGCAGCCAGTAAGGCAGTTACCTGGGGCAGGGCAAGCCCTGCCCCCTGCCAACCACAGTGAGGAGTGACATCTACACCTGTCCCACACTTCTCCCCAACTAAGGCTTCATTTTCTTCCTCCACTCTCATTTTCCCAGTATAGCTCTGTTCCAGGCCTTGTGTGTGGGTGGTGGTGGGAGGACCGGCCATGACCACCTCTCAGAGCCAACAGCCCTGAGTGAACCTGCAGAAATACAAGAGCAGGCAGTTGTGAGGCCCATGGAGAAGGTGCCCTGTCAAGGGGCATGAACTGGGACAAAAGGCAGTTGTTGGCCCAGGAAGGCAGGACGGGGAGCCTTGTGCTGGGTGGAGGTGGGCGGCTGCGTGTCCTTGGCTCACGGAGGCTCTGGCCTGGTGGGGCCTGTTCCTCCCGCCAGTGGCCACCTGGTCCAGCTCTGGGAGATGTGGAGAATGGATTTCACAGCGATCTCCACTGGGTCATGGCCCGGAGACAACTGCAGGGGGGACGTCGTAGCTGGTGCTGCCCAGCCCTCACACTGGAACGACTCTGGAGGAATGCCACCCTCCCCATAGAAAGGGTGTGTGTGTGTGTGTGTGTGTGTGTGTGTGTGTGTGTGTGTGTGTGTAGGGTGTGTCCTTACTTGCTGTGGCTCCAGGGGCCGTGGGAAGGAACCTTTCAGCTGAACCTCCACTTTTGAAGGCACAAGTTGGCTTTCGTTAAGATAAAAACCCCGTCATCGCTTATTCTGAACTTGGCTAAACATCAAGATCACCCGAATGTTTATTTTAAAATGAAGATTAATAAAAACTAATGAGTATTAGAACCCATCCCAGACCTAATTGATGAGAATCTCTTCTGGTAGGCTCGGGCTGGGATCAGCGTGACTCTATTGAATCAGACTGAGAGCTGCAGACGGCCTGCTGAGGGGTGAGGTTAGAGAATAACACTGCCGCCGGTCATTAGCGATCTCTACGTGCGGCTGGAGAATTGTAGACCTCTCCTATCTCATCTCCTTTAGTCCTAGGAGCAAACCTGTGATGTAGGCCCAGTTATTGTCCCCATTTTGCTGATGAGGAACTAGGAGCTCGAAAAGGCCACACACAGTGCTAAGTGGAGGGGATGATGTGAGACCCTGGCACCACCGTGGGAATCAGGCTAGTCCATGGCCAGATTGTGACATTAGCAAATTGCTTCCCAGATGCTCGCCTCTGGTGGGTCTTCTGTGTCCCAGGGCCTCAGCTGCCCCTCGCACACTCCCCTTCTGGCAGTTCATGGTGTACTTGGGGACTCAGAGGTGGTCAGGACGTGGCCATCATCGAGGCAGGGTGGGCCATGGAAAGGGTACTGGGTTGGGATCGGGATGGAGCTTCTGGTCCCAGACACCCCCTGCCCAGCTCTGAAAGGGGTCCCAGCATCCTTTCTGCACAAAGAAGGTGCTCAACCAGGTGATCTCTGGGGGCCTATCCATTCTTATTTGTGTGTTTGTGGTGGTACACAAATAAGAACCTAGAGGCATTCTACCTCTAAGCTAGACTCCCAGCCCTATTTTATTTTTTATTTTGAAACAGGGTCTTAGTAGGTTACCATGCAGTGGCCTCAAACCTATAATCCTCCTGTCTCAGCCTCCCAAGTACTGATATCACAGGTGTGTGACACTGCGTGAGGCTCATCTATTTTTAAAAATCAAGATCTGATCACCCACCTGCCCTGGTGCCTCTACTCTGGCACAGGGTCCCCTCAAAACACATCTGTTTGCCCAACGAGGCAGGTGGGTTTTGGCACTGGCACAGTTTCTGGCCCATACTAGGTGAATGGGTAGATGGCCATTCTCTGATAAATCAGCAGGTATGTAGTAAGCACCTACTAATAGCCGTAGGCCCTAGGCTAAAATACTAGGGATTCAGAGAGGACCCCCAAACCCATGGAGCGCATAACCTAGTGGGGTAGGAAGACAAAGACAATGAATGAAGGAATCACAATTGCAATGAGGGATAGGGAGAAAAAGAAGAGGGAAGTTTGAGAGTGTGGTTGGAATGGGGAGGGAGTTCTGGTTTAGACTGAGGGATCAATGAAGGCTGTGTGTGTGTGTGTGTGTGTGTGTGTGTGTGTGTGTGTGTGTATTTTACTGGGGATTAAACCCAGGGACATTCTACCTCTGAGCTACACCCCCAGCACTATCTTTATTTTGAAACAGGGCATCACTTAAGTTGCTGAGGGTCTCACTAAGTTGCTGGAGCTGGCCTTGAACCTGTGATTCTCTTTGTCTCTGTCTCCTAAGTACTAGGATTACAGGCATGGGTCACCATGCCTGGTTAATGAAGGCTTCTCTTCACTGGAAACATTTATTCTGAGCCCTGAAGGATGAATCTGAGCCAAATGGAAACTGTAGGTGAGGTGGGAGTGGGGAGAGTGCTCCAGGCAAAGGGAGCTGCAGATGCAAAGCCCCTGAGGTGAGGAGATGGACACTTTAAGGATGGACTGATGACGGGGGTGGGCTACAGCCAGGCAAGCACACATGAGGGGAGTAGTATTGGGCGTCGGAGCAGAGGGCCAGGGCTAAACCATCAAGGTCTTATAGGAAGAACTTTGAACTTTCTCCTTAGGGCAATGGGAACCCCTTGTAGTGCACACTATCGCCATGAGTGGGACTTCAGGATTTGTATTTCAGGCGCTGGCCAGGAAAGGTCATTTTGGCAGGCAGTGGAGAGGGGGAACTTGAGGGGCTTCTGGTAAGATCTGGAGCCCTGGGGGCTGCACTGACAGGAGTGAAGGAGGATGCCAGGAGAGGTGGCACACATGTCCTGCCCCAGCTGCATGCCCCTGCTTCTGGCTTCATCCTGCTCTTGGGTCTGGCAGGCAGGGCAAGCCCACTGGTGCCTCACTCTAGGACCAGATGGCCACCCACCTAGCTCTGGGCCCTGCAGGAGCTTGGCAGCCATATCTGCCTGAGGGATAAGAGAAATCTAACTGACCAGCCCCAGTGGCAATAAACTTCGGTTGTTCAAGATCATAAAGCCTTTGCTCTTGTCCCTGGGTCCCCCTAGCAACAAGACACATCTGTTGCTGGACAGGTAAGGGTGGGTCCTCTGGGAGGGCAGGCTCAGCAGAGCCCAGAGCCATGTCCCCGACACCGCCCCTCCTACTCGAAGCCCCTCCCAGCCTGTGGCCCTCTCCTGCAGGATAAGATTAGTCCCTCACCTGGACACAACGAGCCTCTCTGTGGAGTTCCGGGGGCATATGGAGGACATTTGGCCCCCTTTGACTTCAGGGAAGACTTACTGGACGAGGTTGTGCCTGAATCAGAGTTTTCCAGCAGAGGGGAATGGAGGGATGTGAAGCGGCGCCACCAGCATGAGCAGGGTCCGGCTGCTTCTCCCCACGGGGTATGTGCAGGTGGACTGCGCATTGCAGGGTTTCTGGGCCTTGAGTGCAGCACGCCTGTCCCGGAGGTCCCCTGCTGCCTCAGGCAGCCCACCTGGTTTTCAAGGGCTCTTGGACACTCCAGGCAGCAGTGTGCAGTGCACTTCTGGGGAGGCCAGGCTGTGCCTCAGTGGCCTGAGCTGACAGGATGACTGTCAGGAATGAGCTCGTATCCTTGCCTCTCCCCTGCAGACGCCTGAGTCACTGGCCTAACCTCCTCCAACAGGGTCCGGGACACTGCTTCCCACTTCACAGACGGGTAGCTGAGGGCCCTGCCTTGAGGAAAGTTACGATTAAGGTCCCAAACTCCACTGGGACTGCAGTGAATTCTCCACAGGCTGAGGATTGTTGTGGTTTAGATGTAAAATGTCCCCCAGAGAAGCTGATGTGTTGGGTAATGCAGCCAGGTTAGAGGTGGGACATGGCCGAGGAGGTGAATTGCTAGAGATTTGGCTTTTGGGATTATAGCTATCCCTGGTGCTCTCTCTCTCTCTCTCTCTCTCTCTCTCTCTCTCTCTCTCCCTGTTTCCTGCCACCATGAGTTGAATGGCATTCCTCTGCCACTCCTTGCTGACACTGTTTCTGCCTTGGAGCTGACTGACTATGGACTGAACCTTGAAAACTCTGAGCCAAATAAATCTTTCCTCCTCCAAGTTGTGCTTCTCAGGCATTTTGGTCAATGACAGAAAAGCTAACTAAAACAAGGATGCTCCCCAGATTGGGGCATCAGGCTGCTGGTGCTGGAGGTAGAGAAGAGAGGGCCTCCCTTCTGATGAGGGAGAGGAAGTGAAAGGAGCCCAGAAACTCAGCCTCAAGTAGACAGGGAGGAGCAGAGCCCATTATACTAGCGGTCTAGTAAGACAGAGACTCAGTGTCTTAGCCTCAGAGCTGGAAGTGGCTGTGGAGACTCACCCTCTGGAGCTACAGGTGAAGAACCGCAGCTTAGAGAGGGACATTTGCTGCAGAAGCTGAATAATGGACCCCACCTGTGTTTATATCCTAACCCCAGAACCTGTACATATGTTACCTTGATATGGCAAAAGGGACTTTGTAGATGTGACTAAGTTAGAGATCTTGAGATGGGGATATGGGGATTATCCAGGCAGGCCCAATAGAATCACAAATGTCCTTATAAGAGGGATGTGGGAGGAGTCAGAATTAGAGAGTAGGCAGTGCGTGGAAGGAAGCTAAGACAAAGTGATGCTCTTTGAAGATGGAAGAAGGGGCACATGCCAAGTGACACAGGCGGCCTCTAGAAGCTGCAAGGCAAAGAGCATGGGTCACCCCCGGTGCCTCCAGAAGGACCCAGCCCTGCAGACAGCCTGACTTGAGCCCAGTGACACTGATTTTGGACCCCTGGCCTCCAGAACTGTAAGAGAATAAATGTGTGTTGCTCTCAGCCACGTGCTTTGTGGCGCCTTGTTAAGTGGCCACAGAAAACTAAGACGTCTGCCTGGAGATGCAGAAAAAGCAGTGGCTGAGCCCGGTCTGGGACCCCAGTTCTGTGGAGTTCCCCTCACACACGGGATGGGGCCGGGGAGAGGCGGCGGTGAGCCCCTGAGGATGCCTGGGTGCCAGAGCCAGGGCCTCTGGGAGATGTGCATGTGCATATGTTGGAAAGAAGGGAAGAACATGTCTTCTTCATGCATCAGGGGATTTTCTGGGCACACGATCCTCCAAAAGCATGTTAACATTTTTCTCTCCAGGAAAAAACAACTCAGTCTCTTCAAAATAGTTTCACACACACACGGACAGACTTGTGGGTCCCAGCAAGACACAAACTCGGCTGCTTGCTCCAGACATCTTGAATTTCCACAGGGCACGGAGTGGAGCTGAGGGGAAGCGGAATCCCCACCACTGAGTTCTGTGGACTCGTGGTGACATCTGGATTTCTCCAAAGCTCCTGGGTCCTGGGGATTCAGCCTCCCTCCCTAGTGCCTTCCACTTCCATGAAGTCTCTGGGAAGATTCGACACATTTCCTAGCAGTGGAAAGCAATTGGAATTTCCAGCCTGATTCCAGATGTGGAGCTGAGTGAGGGGGTGGGTGTCTGGCCCTGGACAGCATCTGGGAGGCCAAGAGTCCTCTCGACCCCAGAGCTGGCCTACACATGCATGTCCGCCCCCTGGCTCTGGGTCCCATACTTGGGCTTTCTATTGGGAGCTGGAAGGAGCCCATGTGTGTTTTCATTGTGTGGAAAAGGCTGAGGGCAGCCTGAAGCTGGAAGGCTGGAGCCCCACAGACAAGAGTCCCTCTGGACCAGGGTAAGGGTCATGATGGGCAGGAGGGGAAAGGGGAAGTGAGGGAGAGCCAGTGGGGAGCCCTCTGGGAGAGTGGATAGAGACCTGGGCCTGGCCAAAGGCCGCATGTGGAGCAGGCTGGGAGGGCGGAGTAAAGCTCAGGGGACCGGGGGTCAATCTGAACCTGGGTACTAGCCAGTCCCTGGCCTGGGGCTGCTGGAAGGGAGGGAGAAGGAAAGGCCTTTATCTTGGTTTTGGTTCCTGGGACTGCTCAGTCCTCCAGATAGGACCACCAGGACCAGAGGCTCCTCTGCAGGAGCAAGAGTCCCTACTGGGTGCCTCAGGAAACCATAGGTGGATTAAGAATGTCACCCCTTTATCAGCCTGTCGGTGCCCACTTTGGTAATCAAAATACTGACACCCCAAAGATGTCCACACTCAATCTCCAGGACCTGTGAGTATGTCACCTCATAGGCACCCGGTCTTGCAAATGTGATCATGTTAAGGGTCTGGAGATGGGGAGATTATTTGGGATTATCACGAGAGTCCTCTTAAAAGGAAGGCCAAGCCGGGCGTGGTGGCTCACGCTTGTAATCCCAGTACTTGGGAGGCTGAGACAGGAGGATCCAGGTTTGCAGCCAGGCCTCAGTTACTTAGTGAGGCCCTCTGCAACTTAGTGAGACCCTGTTTCAAAATAAAGAATAAAAAATAGGGCTGGGGGTGTAGCCCAGAGGTAGAATGCCCCTGGGTTCAATCCCCGGTACTGAAAAAAATAATATATATATATATAAAAGGAAGGCCAGAGGGTCAAAGCCAGAAAAATAGGCATGTGAGAGCAGAGAGCAGACGAGAGAGATTTGCAGATGTTGCATGCAGCTGACTTTAAAGGTGGAGGAAGGGGCCACAAATCAAGGAATGCAGGCAGCCTCTAGAAGCTGGAAGAGGCTAGAAAGCAGATACCTCTGGAGCTTCCAAAAGGCACCAGCCCTGCCGGCTCCTTGGCTTGGCCCAGTGATGATGCTTTTGGACTTCTGGCCTCCAGGGCTGTAACTAATAAATCTGTATTGTTCTAAGTGGCTCAGGTTGTGATTTGTTATAGCAGCTACAGGAAGCCAACAGTTTCCCAGGGCACGGTGGGTCCCGGGGTCTGTCCCATGCCCTGCTGCAAGCATTTTCAACCCACCACGGGGTGCTAGAGCCTGCTGTCTGCATGTCCCCACATCCTTCAATCAAGGAGCCAGAGGAACTGCCCCCCCACCCCCCGCAGGGCCCTTCCTTCACCCACAGGGGAACCTGCCATGGGCGCACTGTTCCTCCAGGGTGTTTCTCTACCTTCTCCCCACGCTGTGGGGCTCTGCTCCTCTCTCCCAACAGGAGAACATCTATGGGTTGCAAATGAGGGTATCAGAAGAGAGGGGCCCACTTCCTGGAACCTAAAAGTCAGCAAGGCCTGTAGGGGAAGGGGTTTCCACAAACAAACTCAGAGGCTGTGCTGAGTGAGCAGTGGGAGGTGGCCAGGCCAGGTCAGGCTGTGAGGATGTGGGATGTACAGAGGGCCCCGTGTCCCGACCCAAGGAATGTTAGGATTTCTAGTCCACTGTCCCATCACTTATTTTCTCCTCTCTCCTCATAAGTCCAAGCATAGATATCTATGCACGCATTATACAGGTACCTGGGTGCACACAAATACAAACAGTGCCAACATGTGCAAACAGGAAATAAGCACACACACACACACACACACACACACACACAGCCAACATAATCATGCTTGTGTTTGTACATCCACACCCACAATCACAGATATGCTGAGCTCACACACCCACAAGGATGCATACAAACATGGAAACACCTGTGCACGGGTAAAGACCACCCATGCATGGGAACAGCTGGATACCTGTGAGCAGGGCAGAAGGCCTAACACATCCTGCGGTGCCCTCCCAGACCCCAAACTCTCCTGTGCTCTGCTCTGGCGACCTCTGCTGGTAGAGCCAGGAACTGGCAACCAGGCCCTCCTTGGCCAGGAGGGGTGCTAGCTGGACTGGGGATTTGGAGAGAAGGGAGATGAGAAAGGCCCTGAGGCCAGCTAGACCAGCTTTGGGAGCCCAGTGTTGCTGCCTCCACTGGCCCACTTGACTTTCTGCAGCCTCCAATCCAGCACAGAAGGGGAGCTTTCTCCTGCAATGATCCCCCTTGGGCTTTTTGCAAGACCCTGGCCTATCCTGTCCTATCAGCAGGCACTGCTAATGTGCCTCATCTGAGAGGGGGCCCTGTCCTGGCTGCGTCCCACACTCTCCCCTCCCCAGGACAAGAGTTCTTCCCCTCCCACACGCCGGGATCCAGCGCTGGCTGCCCTCACTTCCTTCACCCCTCCTGGACTGTTTTGTGATGCCGCTGGGCACCCCATCTTCCTCCTCACTGCCCACTAGGTCTCTGACTCAGGGCTCTACCCGCTGTATTCCCATAGCTCCCACCCTCCTGCTCTCAATGGCGTTTTCTTTCCATTTCCTCCGGAGTGGGGAGTGAAGATTGGGGCTTTGGAACAAGATGGACAAACCTGAATTCAGATCTCAGCAGCTCGAAGGTGGGATTCACCTTTGAGCTCACCAGCTATGGCATCGCAATCAGCCACCCTAACTTACCGTAGCCTCAGTTTCACCAGCTAGAATGCATATTCTGGCATTTCTGTGGCAGGGTGACCAAGCATTCCAACATCACAGGAAATAGAAGATGATAAGAAAACTGGAATTCCTCTAAAAGGCAGAGTGCTCCTTGTAGTGGGGTGGTAGGGGGACCCCAAAAGAATAGTCACTTTCTAAGGGGGGTGGGTAGCGTTTTGGCAGAGTTTTTGTCTGTCTAATTGAGGGATACAAGCCCAGGGTCATAATGGAATGGCTTGGAGGAGATGGAGTGTTGCTAACAGGGACCCACTTCTCTATTGCTCCCTCATTCCTCCAAGAAGAAATCCATTTCCACTACATTAAAATGGAATTGATAGTAAACGAATATTGATTTGGTGGGATGTGGAGTTACTAGCCTGCCTGGGGTACTCACATGTCTCCTCTGGGCCCTCTGGCATGAAAAGGGTATTCATGACTATCAGTCTCTCCAGTCCTCAGCCCTAAGGCTTCTTCCCAGCACTCAACTCAGCTCGGTCCCCTCACACTCTCTCTCCCTGGTCTTTGTGTTCACAGCAGCACCAACCTGAGGCCGCTGGCCCCGCCCATTCCTGAAGCCTCAAGGGTTCTAGCAGGGGTCAAGATTCCCATTTCTCAGAAAATCAGTTTTCATATATTAACCTGTTTAAAACAACAACAGGCAGCTGCCATCTTGCCCTGGAAAGTATCTCATTATCTTTTCTTTAAATGTCTACAATCAGACTGTCCCAACTTACCAATGAGTTATGTTTCTTTTTTTTTTTTTTTTTTGCGGTACCAGGGATTGAACCCAGGGGCGTTCTACCTCTGCGCTACGCCCCCGGCCCTATTTTTTATACTTTATTTTGAAACCGGGTCTCACGAAGTTGCGGAGGGCCTCACTAAGTAGAGAGAGAGAGAGAGAGAGAGAGAGAGAGAGAGAGCTGAGGCTGGCCGCGAACCCGGATCCTCCGGTCTCTGCCTCCCAAAGTACTGGTATTACAAGCGTGCGCCACCACGCCCGGCACCAATGAGTTATATTTCAAAACTGTTACTGGGAAGTGGTTTGGCACTCCAGAAAATGAGCCCATAGAAAGTCGAGGACTTTATTTTGAATGGGGCTCAGTTTTCCTGGTTGGGCTGCAAATGCCCATTTAACCCATCTCTAAGCTGGGCTGCTACACACCCACAGGGGAAAAAAGAAAACCCCACTGTTGCCAGACTTGTATATAGAAATGGAAAAATAATAATGTGGCTCTAGAAAAGTCTACCTGCTTTTGATTAAAAGATGGTGCTTGGAGGAAAGCAGTTTTCTTAACAGGAATATGAGGAGACCAGTGGGGCTTTCTGAAGGCAATCTTGAAATGCTTTTCAAGAGCATTAGAAGTTGGATGCTTTTGATCTTCATTATTCTAATTATTTTTCTGACTCCTGGCTTGCCTTTTTCTTGACACAGGGCAGGCCTGACTCTCAGCCAGCCAAGTCCGGTTGGGTAGAAAGAACACACTGTGGAGAAAGTACCTCCTGAGGTAACCAGGGTATAGTTGTGTGTTAGCTTTATTTTGCTGTGACCAAAATATCTGACAAGAACAACTTACAAGAGGAAAAGTTTATTTTGGCTCTTGGTTTCAGAGGTTTCAGTCCATGGTGGGCTGACTCCATTGATCTGGGCCCATCATAGCAGAAGGGTGTGTCAAGGGAAAGCTGTTCATCTCATGGCAGCTGGGAAGGAGAGAGAGAGAGACACTGACTAGGGAGAAGATAAACCTTCCGGGGCACACCTGCAGTGACCTACTTCCTCCCATTAAGTCCCACCTCCCAGTAGTCCATTCAGCTATCCATGGATTAATCTATCAAATGCATGAATCCACTGGTGGGGTCAGAGCCCTCATGATCCAATCATTGCCTACGCACCCCGCCTCTCAAACTAGTCTTGGCGGGAGCCGTGCTTTCAACACATGGGCTCTGGGGGACATTCCAGACCCAGACCATAACAAGTTGGAAGAATGGGAGGTGAAGGAAGTAGGTTCAGGGATTTGCAATTTGGGTTTTGAAGAAGGCTTGTTGAAGAATGAGCTGAACAAAACCGAACCTGGTTTAAAGAACAAATTCAGAATAAAGAGATTTGTGTTCACATGTGGCCCACCTCCCAGGCCATTCCAAGGCTGGCCACCAGGTGACACTCCAGGCCCAGGACAGCTTTGTTGCAATCGGCTGCAGGTGGAGGGGGCTCAGGAGGTCTCAGGGAGGGGTGGGCAGTGGCTCAGATTCACCTTGGTCCTGACTGTGTTGGAGTAGGCTGCCACTTGGGCATCCACTGCCTTCCCCAGCCACCACCCCTGGCTCCCCGAGGAGTTAATGCTGCTATACAAGGCCAGGTGGGATGGGATGGTGCCCAGAGGGATGGGGCCAGGGAGAGGGGGTAGAGTGACAGACGAGGAATGGGGGCTCAGGAAGCCTTTGCACAGGTAGCTGAGAGGACAGAAAACAATGAGTCTCTATTGAGTTGGCTCCCACTCACGGGTCCTGGCAAAGGGAGGCCCAGAGGCAAATCAAGCGGCCCCACCTACAGGCGGCCCACTATGCAGGTGATTCAGCTCAGGTCTGGCTGATAACAGCCGCTGAGAATAGGTCCTTTGTGAGGGCTGCCCCTCCTCAGGCCCCCTCCTCACAGCCGGGCAGGAAACAGGGCTGACTGGTAACATGAAAAGAAGCCTAGCAGCCCTCTGGCCCTGGGAGGCACTGTGGGAACTTTAAGATATTCATGGGTTTGGTCCCCAGCAGCACATACACACACACACACACACACACACACACACACACACACACACACACACTGCAGGGTGAATGTGCAGCAGAAAGAGACAGCTAGCCACAGCCCTTGTGCTTTTCTTCTAGGTTTTCTATCTTGGCTGTGCCCCTATTTCCAGCCATTCTTTTCCCCAGGGAGAAAAACACCGTTTTCAGTACCAAGTCCACTAAAGACAGTACTAAGGATTCTGGGTTGCAAATGGCTCAAACTCAACTTGAATCAGCTTGGTGAAAAGGGGGTGTTGACTAATCGGCTCATCAGGGCCAGGGTGGGGTAGGCCCCAGGGAGGCCTGGGGTGAGGTGGCCAGCTGCCTCTGCCTCTCCTTCCTGAGGCTGGCCTCACCCTTCTCTGCAGATAGGCTTTGCATGGCCACCCCGCACCAATCCCCTTTCAGGGAAAAAGACCATGAACAGTCTTCATAGTCTCACCACCAGAAAAGAAATTGCACCATCTGCTACCAGGTTTGGTTGGATCTTTCTGTGGAAGAACTGATCAGATCCACTTGAGTCATGTGCCCAGTTCGGGGCCAGTCACTGGCCAGGGGATGCCTTGCTGTAATTTTCCCACATTGAGCTCCTTGTCCCAGCTGTGACTGGGGGAGGGGGTACTGTGCAGACAAATGCAACACAAGAATATCCTTGCCGCAAATGTGTCATGTGGCAGAACAGCTAATTGGCTCCCAGAACAATTTTCCCTTTCTTGCATAGACCAACAGGTGTTTACTGGATACATGGCTACCTGGGAATGAAAAAACTACACTTCCCAGGCTCCCTCGAAGCTAAGGATGGTGTGTCTAAGAGCTCTGCCAATGGAATGTGAACAAAAGCAACATGTGCCACTTCTAGATGGTCCTTTGAAAGCACATTGGCTTTTCTTGCCCCCTTCCTCCACTCGGTGCAGGCTGGAAGCTGCATGACGGTAAGCCACCTCGGATCATGTGGACCAGGACATGACCATAGCAATGGTGCTGCAGCAAGTTAACCAGAAGTAACCTGAATCCTGGATATGATTTTGGCCCCAACTGTTTACACCTGGGCTGTTACCTAAAAGGAAAGCACAATTTATCTTCTTCGAATCACTCTTATTTTGGGTCTCTGTTATTTCGGACACATCTATATCCTAAGTAATCCTCTTGGTATCCACTGTGTGAGTTGAACACTGTCTCTTGTATGAGAAGCAAATTTGTTCCCTGCCACGTATTCCTCCATTCAAACCCAGAAAAATTCTACCTTCGACCGGCCACTCTTTGCTGAGAGTATTATCATAGGGCCAAATCCTAGAAGTTGTTTTTGTTTCACCCCCCATATCCTGAGTCCACCTCCCTGAATATATTCCAAAGTGTTCTGCATATGGATTAGACTGAATATGTTCCAAAGTGCTCTATGTATGGATTAGACCAGTCTCTGTCCCGGCTCTGGAGCTTCTGAGAGTGAAGGCCATGGCCTTCTCCTAGACTGGGGACTGCTGAGTGCTGGAGCCATGGAGAAAGATGAAGCTTCCCCTGAGGATGGGCGCTGTGGCCTCATGTGAGTGTAGGGGTAACCTACAGACAGCCATCTTCCTTTGAGTCGGGGAACTGGAGGCACATAGTCACCAAGAGCTGAGCAATGGAGTCTCAGGACAAATCACTGCTAACTGCCTCTTGTCCTGCACCTGGGAATGTTCCCGCCCTGGGCTCCCACCCATATCCTCTGTGATCCATGGCCTGAGGCCACGGGAGCACCTGCTTTGTAGGTCCTGGGCCCCTGAAATGGGGGAGAGGCAGTGGCTGGGTCATGCTCTAGGTCAGTGTAGACGAGGCACAGAAAATAAGTGAATGAATGTATATCTAATGATCCTCCACCCTCATTCCAAGATTTTGTAACTGAAGAAGCAAAATTGAGCTCAACCCAATTGGGAAAGTCCAGGAGGAAACATTGTCCTGGACCACAGAGACACAGGCTGAGCCTGGGCCGGGCTCTTCCTTTCTTTCTGTACTGATTGTGTTTAAGAACAATGGCAGGCAGGCCTGTGTCTCCCAAGTGGCTGGCTTCACCCCTTCTTCTTTTCCTCCAAACTTTCTCCCTTAGATGGAGACTCCTTAAGTAAGAAGATAGTGCCTCTCTCCTCAGACTGGGGCCAGAAAACTGTTTAGAGGGAGAGTTGGGCTAGTCAATGGAAGACAATGTTAGGTTTCCAGACTAGACCTTTGTCCCCACCTCTAACCAAGACAGTTTTCCACAGTGGTCCCCCCTGACACCAGCACTGGTCCCAAGGGAGTAATGGTTACTTTAAGATTTCCCCTTCCATGAGGTACCTCAAGCCTGAGGAACAAACAGGTCTGGTGACACAGTGGCATGGGGCAAGATGACCCTTTCATGGCAATGCCACTGTGAGAAACTCAGCTGCTCCTAGGCCGAGTCCTAGAATGCCTCCCCTCCTTGCAAAGCCTGGCTCACCCCGGCCTCAGGGCTACATGGGAAGGGGCCACTAGAGAACATGCTCTGCAGGGTGGTGGGAATACAGCTTTTGCAGCCTGCTTCCTGCCAGTATGGGTTTGGGAGTGCAGGGCTTGCTTCAGGGGTTGAGCAATCTCAGAGTAGTGCAGGCAGTCTTGCAAACACTTGTCAATTAATTTACCACCAAAACTTAGCATAACAATACAAAAATTGAATTAAAAAACAAATTCCACTAGCAAGCATGTTGAAAAGAACAAAATTGGAATAAATTTAACAAAAGAAGTGGAAGACTTGTACATTGAAAATTATAAAACATTATTAAAAGAAATTAAAGAAGACCTGGGTAAATGGATGGGTATCCTGTGTTCATGGATTGAAAGAGACTTTATATTGTTAAAATGGTAATGCTTCTGGAAATGATCCACAGGTTCAATTCAATTCCTATTAAAACCCAACTGCCTTTTTTTTGCAGAAATTGAAAGCTGATCCTAAAATTCATCTGGAATTGCAAGAGACCTAGAACAGCAAAAACAATCTTGAAAAAGGACAAAGTAGGAAGACTCACACATACCCATTTCAAAACTTATTACAGTTATAGTAATACCAATGTGGTAGTGGCATCAAATTAGACATATGAATCAATGAGATAGAGTTGAAAGGCAGAAATAATCCCCTATATATATACAGTTAACTGATTTTCATTCAACAAAGAGGCCAATATAATTAGATGGGAGAAAAATAGTCTTTTTAGCAAATAGTGCTAGGACCACTGTATATTTACATTCAAAAGAATGTAACTGGACTCCTATCTTACATCATATACAAAAATTAACTTAAAATGGGTCACAGATCTAAATGTAAGAGCTGAATTTATAAAACTTCATGACCTGCGATTAGACATTGATTTCTTAAGAGTCAACCTCAAAAACAGAAGCCAAAAGAAAAAAAATTGTTAAACTGGGTTTCATCAAAGTAACAAAACTTTGCACTTCAAAGAACACCATCAAGAAAGTGAAAATATGACCCATAGAATGGGAGAAAATATTTGCAAATCCTGTGTCTGGTAAAGGATTATATCCATAATATATAAAGAAGTTTATAATCAACAATAAGACAAATAACCCAATTTTTAAAATGTGCAAAGGATTTGAAAATATAGTTCCCAATGTATATATATATATACACATGTACACATACAAGTGAACAATAAACACATGAAAAGATGCTCAACATTACCACAATGAGATACCATTCCACACCCACTAGGGTGGCTCTAATAAAAATGTGTTACAGAGAAAGGAGAAAAATTGGACCCCTCATATATTGCTTGTGGTAATATAAATGGTACACCACTTTAGAAAACAGCTTGGCTGCTCCTCAAGAAGTTAAACACAGAATTATCTTATGTCCCTGCAATTTCATCCTTAGGTTTATATATCCAAGAGAGTTGAAAACATATAGTTACACAAAACTTACACATGGTCAGAGTAAGATTATTTTTAATGATAAAAAAGTGAAAACAATCCAAACATCCATCAGCTGATGAACAGATAAACAAAATGTGATATATCCATACAATGGAATATTATTTAGCCATAAAAGGAATGAAATACTGATACATGCTACAACATGAATCTTGAAAACATTATGCTAAGTTAGAGAAGCCAGACAAAAAATGCCATGTATTGCATGGTTTCATTTATATGAAATGTCCAGAACAGGCAAATCCACAGAGACAGAAAGTAGATTAGTGGTTCCTGGGAGCTGGAGGAGTGGGAGGAGGGCAATGGAGAGCGACTACTAATCCATACATGATTTCTCTTTGTGGTGATGAAATGTTCTGGAATTGTATAGTGGTGATGGTGACACAACTTTGTGAATATTCTAAAAAGCAGAGTTGTACACTTCAAAAGGATGTACTTTATTGTATGTGAACTATATCTCAGTATAGTTTTTTTTTTTTTAAAAACTCAATATACTTCTAGTCTATTTGCTTCTGGTCTGTTCTACGAGCAAGTAGCCCAGGCAAAAAGCTGTTTCCAACACAATTCTTAAGTCTGAAGATGCACATATGCATATTATGTACTGGCTTGGCCATCTCTGTACTCTATACTCTGTCCATCCCACCCTCACTTGACTTAATGGTAGTTCCCGAGGCTATCTGATGTAGTAGGCCTGAGTAAAAATGCAACATCCTTATCTGACCTTAGCTGCTGAGTTGACTCCCCTTGGGGAGTAGTGAGGATCAAACCCAGGGCCTTGTGCACGCCAGACAAGTATTCTACCACTGAGCTACTACCCAGCCCCTGCCAGGGAATTCTTAACTGGAGTTGATAGGAAACTGCTTAAGACCACAGTCTTATCTCCTGGTAAGAGCTGACTCTTCAGAACCACTTAATACCACTGCTTCAGTTGGAGCACAGATGCAGTGAGCTTTCTCAACATGTGGAAGCTGCAGATTCTGGACTTCCAGTAAACTTAGCTGACTGGCCACAGGCAGAGTCTCCATGAGCAGAGCTGCATTCACTTTCATCTTTGCTTGCAAACTATTGCCTCTGTCCTGAGTTTGTCTTACAGGGTATTGCTAAGTGTGGGAAGATGCCAAAACCCATCCACATTTGAACTCTTTCTAACCACTTCCCTTAGAACTAGAAGCGCAGCAGGCATGTGACTGCCCTTCAAGATATTATAGGAGATAGCGTTACCAAATGTTATGCAAAACACGCATCACCAGTGTTCCAACCTGAAATATCTACCCACTTCTAACAGCCCCCCAATTTTAAAATATTTAAAAAATTTCCACACCAATGCTCTACCTCTAGAAGTCAAATTGTAAGCTATTTAGAATATAGTTTAGACTGCTGTCACAAAAGACCTCAAACTATATTGGCTTAAACAAAATAGTTTATTTTTCTATCATAAATTGACAGTCTAGGGTTGATATGATGGTTTAGTGGTTTTTGAGGATGCAGGCTCTTTGTATTACCTTATTATTCTCGCCATTCTACTTCCATCACACAGTCTAAGTAGGAGAGATCCTGTCATTGGTTGGGTTTCTCAGAAAACAGTCTCTGAGACAGAGATTTGCAGACGGAGCTTTATTGGGGAGTGCTCTTGAGATCAACTCTCATGGAGGGGAGGGCTGGAAACAGGACTGTTTGCCCAGTTGTTGAGCTGTGATGCCATTGCCATGGAGGCCTCAGTCAACCCCCAGGAGCTCTGCAGGTGGGGAGGCCTTCAAATTTGTCTCAATGAAGGCAACTGGGCTTGTTACCCCATCAGTCACTGGATCCAGACCCCATTTGATACCTCCAGGGAGGAGGGATAATTTGGGGCAAAGCTGTTTCTTGGGTAGACAGCTGAACTGCAAACTGACAATACGCCTGGCAGTGGGGGAAGGAGTGCTTCAGTATTAAACAAGGTATCAGGGAATACATGATCGTGCCCACTGGAGCTCCCGTGAGTCTCACCACGGTTCACCCATCCAATGGGAGAAGGGAAGTCCCCACGACACTTCCACCCACATCTTATTGGCTGGAGTTAGCTGCGTGCTATACCAACCTCAAAGAGCCATGTGCTCAGCTAAAAACTCAAGAAAAAGAAAAGGCAAGAGCCAGGCGTGGTGGCACACACTTGTAATCCCAGTACTTGGAGGGCTGAGACAGGAGGATCGCAGGTTAGTGGCCAGCCTCAGCTACTTAGTGAGGCCCTCTGCAAGGTAGTGAGAACCTGTTTCAAAATAAAGAATAAAAAATAGGGTGGGAGTATAGCTCAGAGGTAGAATGCCCTGGGTTCCATTCCCAGTACCACAAAAAATAAAATAAAATAAAAATAAAAGGCAAATTGGGCGTGGTGGTGCATGCTTGTAATCCCAGTAATTGGGAGGCTGAGACAGAAGGATTTCAGGTTCAAGGCTAGCGTCAGCAACTTAGTAAGACCTTGTTTCAAAATAAAAAATAAAACAAGGCTGGAGCATAGCTCAGAAGTAGAATGCCCCTGGGTTCAATCCCCAGTATTGCAACAAAACAAAACAACAATGACACGATAACAAAAACAAACAAACTGGGGTCAGACCTAGCTTTCTCCATTTCTGCATCTGCCTGTGCTCCAGCTGCCCACCTGATATCTCCTCTTGGATGCTATGCTAATTGTATTGGATTGTCTCATACATTTGCATGTGTCAGTATTAAAACTAGCTACGAGGAAGTAAAAAGATTTTATTCATTCATGTAATGGGTCGAAGAGCGATCTAGCACGAGGCATGGATGGATCCAGAGGCTCTCGTGATATAATCAGAACTTAGTCTCTCTCCATCTCCCAACTGTTTTCCTCTGTGCTGGTTTCCTTCTCTGGCTGCCTCATTCCATGTCATAGCAAAGGTGCTACTGACAGCTCCAGGCTTACCTTTCCTTATAGCTCACAAACTTGGAGAAGAGTGCAACCCTCTCCTCTTTAGCGTCCCCCAGGTGGCTCTGTGCCCAGCCCCAGGACCAATCTCTGTGTTCAGAGGGTGGGTCCTTGACTTTCCAGCCTGAGTCATGCCCTGCTGTATGGTGCAAAAAGTGAGGCAATGCAATTGATGGCCTAACCGGGAATTCTTGCAGCGGGGATGGACAGAGTCCTAAAGGAAAAGTAGGGCTCTGTTTCTAAAAAGGAGGGAATGGATATTGATGCTGAGTTACCTCCTAGGCATCTCAAACTTAACACATCTACAGCTCAATGCTTGGTTTCGTTCCCAGTGCCACAAATGTGCCATTTCCACCCTCCCCATGTGGTAAACGGCACCTCCATCTACCAGCTGATCAGGCCAGAAACCTGGGAGTCATCCTTACACCTCCATCCTTCCCCACCCAGGATCCAAATCTTTACTGACAGGTTCTACCACTGAATCTCTTGAGTCAGTCCTCTTTTCTCCATTGCCAACACCTTTCCAAGCCTCTGTCATCTCTTTTCTGTGGTATTCAAATGTCTCCCTCCCTATCTCTCCATGTTCATATGCTCACCCTTGTTGCAGGTTTGTCCATGGCAGCCAGAGGCATCTTTCAGAAACACACAAATGAGACTGCACATAACTAACTAGCGGTGTACATGGAACAAATGGCCCAGCACAGCGAATCCAATTCTTATTTTCACTGGGTGAAATTAGAATCCACCTGTCACTTATGACAGCACTTGCCACCTGAAGATTGCTTCAACACCTGTTTCCTCCCCTATCCTGGAAGCTCTAAAAGGGCAGAGGTCTTGTCAGTCACACCAACCACCACACCTCAGCCACTATTTGGAGCACATATCCCTAGGGGGGTTGGTGGAGCTAGGATGGTGTCCTTGGGAAGGGGGATCCTAGGTTTTTGAGGAGTATTTGCTGAGGTTGTCCTTGAACCTGTGATCCTCCTATCTCAGTCTCCCAAGTACTGGGATTACAAGCATGCACCACCATGCCCGGCTCAGTAGGGTTTTAAAGAAGCAAAGAGAGTGCCAAAGTACCTGCTCATAGAAGGTGCACAGAGGTGGCAGGCAGCCTGCTGGCTGTCATTATGACTAGCTGCAGAAGCAACAGTAGAGTCATACTGTGATTAGAACACTAGGAGGACTTGGAGACAAGTGTGTTGGTGTCCGAACCTGTTTTCTCTTCTCATCATCTGGGTCCTTCAAGCCCTCCAGGAGCATTAGGACTCTGTCCAAGCACCCTCTGGGCTGTGTTCCTAGTGCCCAATGCCTGGGCTATTGGTTCTAGGTCCTATTCCACCCTACCAGACCCCACACCAACCCTCATGGTTCTCAAATGGACTTGGGATGAATCTTTCTCCCTGAATGTACAGATAGCTCCATAGGAAAAGCGTCTCCCTCTCTGGGTGCCCTTAGCACAGGGGACTCAGGCTGTGCTGTGGACTAGGGGATAGACTCTCCTTGTATCAGTTTCTGTGGCTGCACAACAAAGTAGCTCAAAACTTAGCAGCTTAAAACAGCAATAAGTATAAATTTTCTAACACCATTTTGTGGAGTGGGGGCTCAGGAATTTGGGAGCAGCTTAGCTTATGGTTCTGCTCATGGTCTGCCAGGAGGGTACAGTCAGCATGTCATCTGGGGCTGCAGTCACTGATGGCTTCGGGGCAGGAGGACTCATTTCCAAGATGGCGCGCTCCCACATTGCCATCAGCACCAGCTTTTGGGGGGCTTGTAGCCACATGGACCTTTCCATAGGACTGCTTGAGCGTCCTCATGCCACAGCAGCTGGCTTCAGCTTCCCTCTGAGCTAGTGATCTGAGAGAGCAGGCTGGAGCTGCAATGTCTTTTATCATAATGTTGCCTTAGTCACACATGGCCATTTCTACAATATCCTATTATGTAAACAGGGCTGCCTTATTCAATGTGGGAGAGGACTATACAGGGGGATGCATACTAGTAGATGTTGATCACTGGGCGATATATTGGAGCCTGACCATCACATTAGGAAAAGGATGTTAAAGAGAAATGGGTGTAGGACCCCCCCCCCTGCAGTTTTAGATCTGGGAGATGAATGACAACCTGAAGGGGCTGTTGGGCAGGAGGACATGTGGACAGACATTTCCACCCTGCAGAGTACAGAAGTGGCTCTGACAGCTTCCTACATGGCCCTGGGAGGCCCTGCCTGGGCCTGCCAGCCCCACCACTGGCCAACAACAGATCTGGAACTGATTGTGTAGAATTATGTTTCATGGGGACACGGGGCATCGTTACCAGCGGGGCAGTAGGCTAAAATGCAGAGAGAGCTCTATCACAGTAGGTTTCAGCTAGAAGGAGAGTAAGGTGACCTTGATGCATGGTGACCTCCTCGGGGATAAGAGCCCTCTCCCAAGGTGTGTGTGTGTGTGTGTGTGTGTGTGTGTGTGTGTGTGTAGCATAGCTGGATAGTGGTCACATTCATCCGTCCATTCATTCTCTAAGTAGTTACTGCATGCCTATGTGTGCCAGGTTGTATTAGCAAAACTATAAATGAATATAAAATGTGTTGGGATCCCAGATGGTCTATGTCTCAGCACCACACACTGCATATTCAAAAGGCAATCCACCTACTTACTCTTTGGGAGAAGGCACCTATGGTACCCCTGCTCTGCGCATGAAGAGCTACCTACCAGGTTGGGTTGGTTACCCATTCGTGGTGCTGGATACAGGAGGTGCCATGAATATTGGAGCCAAGCTATTGTCTCAGTGACAATAGTGAGCTCGGGAAGGAACATCTTGGCTCTCATGTTCCCACCCTGCCACCCCCTCCTGCTCCTGAATTACTTGGAATGTGGCTCCATCTCAGCACCTGGACATCCAGTGCTGTAACATCCCCATTGTGCAGTCAGGGCAAAGCCAAGATAAGCCCCAGAAGCCCCTGCTTTTCATCCAGACCCATGGAAGCTATGTAGTTGTCTTCCCCTCTTCCATCACCTGAAGGGGCTTTCCTCATCGAGGATGCCTCCCTGACTTCTCTCCTTGGCAGAATGCTCTTTCCCTCCTGAGGAGCAGTGTGCCCACAGGCGGGAGGCTGCCTCAGCCCTTCTCTGCTTCCTCTTTTCTGGCTCCCAGCCTTGCTGCCGATACTCCTTTTCCCAACTCTGGTAGGTGCTGCAAGGCAGGGCCCTGTCTTTATGTCCCTGTCCCTGTCCTGCCGCCTGTAACCCATATCAGACAAAAGGTCTGAGTGGGTGCTGAAATGGGGCATTAGTTAAGACAGCTGCATGTGGGGTCACCCCAATGTGGTCTCAGGTGTCTCCTCAGCACAGCCTGTACTCACCCCAGTGTGACTCTGCCCATGCCAAGGAGCTGAGCCAGGTCTGCAGCCCCTGAGCAGGAAATAGGACCCTGGGGTCCGAGGCCCTGCAGTGTATGTGCATTAGGGGAGGTGGGGGTCGTCCCTGGAGTGAGGGGTTCTAAACCCTTAAGCCTTTCTTCCTGAAGGATTCTGCAAGGTGCTGACCCCTTGCTAAGGAACCCTGGTGTCAGGATCCTCTCTGGGGGTGTCCCCGGGAGCCTGAGTGCCCTGGTCCCACATTTCTCAAGGGAAATAGGCCGTGGGGTGCTCCAGGACATGATTTTGTAGGCCTGATGAGAACCTCTGTGTGGGGGCCAAGCAGAGGGCAGACAGGAGCCGCCCATAGTTCTGCAGAGCATCTGCAAAGTGCCCACCCACAGCGGGGTCTCCTAGTTGGAAGTGGGCTTGGAAGAGCAGCTGGGGTGTAGCCGCAGGACCATGCAGAGATGCCCCACCCAGGTATGAGACAGGAACATTCTGAACATGCACTGCCACCCTTCCTATGAGAACTCCGGGACAGCACTATGCCTCAGTGTACATCACAGGGCAGGAGAAAGAATGGTCTAACTCTAGAGAGAGGGAGGAGGGAGGGCCAGTAGCTCACCCCCTCAAGTACCAAGAAGAGGCACAGCCCTACCAGTTCAGGCCACTGCTGACCTCGCCCCATCATAAAGAGGCATGGGTCTCGGAGCCACCTGCTTCCTCCACCATGCCTTTGACTTCCCAGGGAGGTCAAAGTCAGGGGTGCAGGAAGGACGGCAGAGCCCCCCTTCCTGTGCATGTCTGAGCTCCCTCCATGGGAAAAGAGCCAGGGAGAAGGAGAAAGAGGGGAAGAGAGAAGCTAAACCTGAAGAGGGAGAGGGTCTGAGAAAGAAGGAGACAGGAAGAAGATGAGAAGCAGAATGAGAGGGATGGAAACATCAGAGAAAGAGGCAGCTGGGGAGGGCAGGAGGCAGCCAAGGCTGGGCCGTGGAAAAGCAATTCTGTTTGTACGGGGTGGGGGCTCCCTAATACACTGACTCAAGGTGGGGGGAGCTGAGCCCACCTGCTTTGTGACAAGGCTTTCCCATGGGGAGGAGAGTGGTGGATACCAGGCTAGGGCCTCCCCCAAGCAGGAGACCCACAGCCAGTGGTGGCGGTCCCAGAAGCCTAAGTCAATGTTTAATTGTGGCCTGAGCCCAGGAATGCCCTATCTGGGACATGCAATTACAGGGGCTGGGTTACAACCCCAGCACTGGCAAGGGCTCGGTGGCAGCAGATAAGAAGGTGGCACCAGGAAGGGCTGTGTGTGTGCAAAACTGCAGGCTCCCCGCACCCCCACCAGGCCAGCTCACAAGGCCTCCATTGTTGGGTTCTGGCTACTAGCCCATCGTGGGCCAGATAGGAGCTGCTGTTCTGACAAAGCAAGAAAAGCACACCCCAACTCTGTGCAGATGCCGTTACCCATCCTTATCAGGTGGAGGGAAGGGACCTTGCAGAGCTAATGTTGATTCAGAGACAAAAAGGAAAAAAATATTAGCAATCATGGCAAAAGTCAGTTCCGGCAGCAGGGGTGGGGGTCAAGGGCACCCGCCTGGCCCAGCTGGGGTTTGTACAAGAGCAGCTGGAAGGGTAGGATAGTCAGGAGTGTCCTGTGGCTGGGGGAGGAAGCCCCACGGCGACCTACCCTGTGCTGGGACAAGGTGCGGGGGCGGGAACCAGGCACAGACATTCTGCTTCCTAAGACTTTAATTAGGAAAAATGGTTCATTTCTCCACCTAAATGTATTCAGGAGCCCACCATGTGCAGGCTGTGTTGTAGGTCTTGGGAGTGGGGCTCAAGATGCTAGCCTTCTAGTGGACTGTACCTGAAAATAGAGAGCCGTGGAGCTTGGCACCTGGCGGCCACAGGGTGGGCCAGACAGGGGGGCAAAGGGTTGTGGATCTGGACTGGATAGTCAGGTAAGTCTCTAAGAATTGTGCCAGATCTAGGGACCAAAGGGGAAATGCAGATTATTATCAGGAGGCCCGCCATGAATCCCAATTGCTTCCTCTACCCACTGATTCTAAGCTAGAAAGTTGTCTCAATGAACCACATCTATAAGATGGGGATGCAAAGAGGAACCACCCACGGGGTTAATATGGAGGATCAGAAGGGACACGGTGCATAGGTGCTGAGCCTGGTGCCCAGCGTGGTGGCACACAATGCTCCTGGGTAAATCCGTATCCCTGGTTAACCTGTGGGAGGCTGACAATCGAAGGTAGGCCGCGAGATGTGGAAAATGTGGGCTGGACCCACGCTGGGGTGGTGTGCCAGGGTGGTGTGCCAGGGAGGAGTAGTAGGTGAGAAGGGGAAGGCAGCTCTGGAGGAGAAAGAGGATGAGCAAGAAGATGGCAGCCCAAAGGAGCCCAGCCTGGGGCCGGAAGGGGGTGATCCACATACCCGCTCGTCCCACTGTGAGGGCAAGGCACCCAGAGTGAGTATCCGCTTAGCTGCCAGTAACTGCCAGCACCATTTAAAAGCTCTGCAGTGCCGTTCGAGTCGGGCATGGGGACACATGCTTGTAATTCCAGTACTTGGGAGGCTGAGACCAGAGGATCTGGGTTTGTGGTCAGCCTCAGCTACTTAGTGAGGCCCTCCACAACTTAGTGAGACCTGTTTCAAAATAAAGAATAAAAAATAGTGCTTAGGGTGTAGCTTGGAGGTAAAATGCCTCTGGGTTCAATCTCCAGTACCGCCAAAAAAAAAAAAAAAAAACAACAAAACTCTGCAGTGCTGTTCAAACCCACTTTAAAATATGAATTTGGAAGAAAAGAATTAGGTGGATCTTGTTAAAGATGAAAAATCCCTAAAAATTTGTAGTTTGTAGGATCGGCTACTCCAAAAACAGGAAGTATAAAAGCCCTTTCAGTGAAGATTAGACTTTGATTGTGAGGAGTGGGAATGGATGGGGTACAGGGCTGGTTGCTGGGGAGACCCGCTGATTAGAAAGGGGCGGTGGCATGAGCTCATGTCCTTGGTGGGCGAATCACATGGGCAGGTATGAGTCTGCCTGGGAGAAAGAGGGAATTAATATTAGTCAGCTCAGGCTGCCATAACAAAATACCAGAGACCAGGTGGCTTGAACCACAATTTGTCTCCTGGTACTGGTGACTGGGAAATCCAAGATGGAGGGAGAGGCAGAGGCAGTGTCTGGTGAGGTCTCTCCGCCTGCCTTGTAGACAGCCACCTTCTCACCTTGTGCTCACAAGGCCTTCCCCCATGTGGGAGGAGAGATCTCCCCTGCGCCTTCCTCTTCTCAAAAGGACACCAGCCCTGTTGGATTCAGGCCCACCCTTATGACCTCATTTAACCTTCATTGCTTCCTTAGAGGCCCCTCTCCAAACGCAGCCATACTGGGGCTTGCGGCTTCAACACAGGGAAGGGCACCAACACTGAGTCCAAACCAGAGGCTTTCTTTGGTGCAAAGCAGAGGCAAGAGAATGTGAAAGGATTTAAGGTCCTTCCTTGGATTGGCAGAACAGACTTAGAGATACAGTCCTCTTGGTGCTATGAGAGCCAAAAACACAAGAGGAGCTACAAATGGTCCATTGCTCCCTGGCAGCTCTGAGAAGAGTACCTGGAGAAATTCCCAAGTTAGAAAAAAGGAAAGGAAATTAGTTTCTATAATTACTAATAAGAGTAAAAACTTAATGATGGAAATACATGACTGTGCCCAAGTGTTTGGATTTCTTTAAATCTTAACCATCAGGGATAACAAGTCTTTATGCTTCGTAGTCGAGGAAAAAATGTAATTATGGGAAAAGCACACTAGGGTAGAAACAAGAGTTCTGTCTTCCATCTCTTAATTATGAACCCTTAGAAAATCTTAACTGGTTGGTTCACATTATATAAATGTTGCTTCTATTGTTATCCACGTAGTGACTGCCGAATGAATAGCGGGTGTGGTGTTTGGAGGGAAAGAAAAACAAATTTTTATGGAGCCTATGTGCCTGTTATTTTATACACAACATCTCATTTAATTTTAATAACTACTCTTCAAAATTAGCATTAGTCCAGCTTATTTATTTGCTGGATCATTTGTTCTGAGATAAGTTTAAGTGAAAATGTCCTCATCTTCCAAAGAGGGAAATCAAAGGTCAGAGAGGTCAAGTGACTCAGTGGAGGGCTTCAGTCAGCAAGTGATGGAGTCGGGATTCAAACTCAGGTCTTTCGAATGTGATGCCTATGCCCATTACATTCTTCGCCGCCCTGGTCTTGCAAACCCAGTGAGATAATAACAAATGCAGTGCACATAAGCACCAGCCCCTTCGTACCACATATGTGTGCACACATACACCCCTCACTGTTAGTGCTCACACGCATACCCAGGCCTGTGCCTGGCCATGGCCCTCTCCCTCACAGCCAGCTACAGGTTGGCTACCTAGGTCCCAGCTGGGGACCATCTCATGGAAGGGAGGATGCAAGGTGGATTTAGCACAACGTCAGGATAACACCTGTCTCTGCTCCTTCTGGGCTCCAAATCTTCAACCTATAATCCTGGGCCCTTCTTTGTCTCAGCCTCATATAGGAAGCAGAAGCCACCACACACAGCTGCTGCTTCCTTGGTCTGTAGGTTCAAGCTTGCTTACTGACCTTCACTGCTATTCCCCTAAACACCTCAGTCCTGTGTCAGTTGACCCCGCCCAGCAGACAGCCATTTAAGAGTCTCCCTGCATCAATTCCCAAAACTATACCTTGTCTCCCCCATTCGAGTGCTCACTGTGGCTATCTCCCCACTGAACTTTTAAAACTTAATTCAAGTAATTCCAGGAAGCCTTCTCTGACCTCCCAAGTCCAGACTGGGCTCTCCTTCCCTGAGCACCAGGGTACCCTGAAGTTTCTCTATAAGAGCCACCCCTTCCTTGGGGTACAGATTCCTTTATTTGTGGATCTCCTCTACTAGACTGGGAACTCGCTGAGGGCAAGAGCTGAGTCTAT
This sequence comes from Glis glis, assembly GCA_004027185.1. Classification (NCBI taxonomy): domain Eukaryota; kingdom Metazoa; phylum Chordata; class Mammalia; order Rodentia; family Gliridae; genus Glis; species Glis glis. The sequence goes on along the minus strand of PVJS01018766.1, from coordinate 5,651 downwards.
CCTCCCATATCTCCAGAGCACAGCTCACAGTAGGTGCTCAATTAGAGTTTCCAAATTTAGCCATAAAAATATAGGATGCCTAGTTAAATTTGAATCTCAGGTAAATGATGAATAATAACAAATGAAATAATGAATAAAAATAATCCACTGTTTTTCTGGCAACCCTATATGCTCAATAAATATTTTTTGCATCACTTAATATGTGAATGAACAAAAAGCACAGAGAAAGAAAAAGCAAGAAGCAATTTGGAAGGAAGCAACAAAAATCAATTTGCCTGGAACATAGGACTTGTGCAAGGGTGTCACAGACATCAAAATGAGAAAAGTCTGGTACCTGTGCACCCAAAGCAGTGCCCGGGACCTGGTAGGTAAGTAGTCCATCAGTAGTGATCAAGAGACTGAATGAGTGAGCATATGGTGGAAGGAGGTGGCAGGAAAAGTACTAAGGACGGCAAAATCGAAATGGAAGGTGTGGTAACAACAGTGGCTTCGTCATGGGCACTTGAGGGGGTCAGCTGACCTGCAAGCTTGCAGCTGTTACATTCCCCAAACTCAGACTCACAGAGTCCTGATTCAATGAGGAACTGGGACTGTCCTCCTAGGTGTAGTAGAGGCCAGTGTCCCCTCAGGCAGGACTTCCACCCGAGCCTTAGTCTGACTTGATTCCCAAGGGGCTGGATGAGTGCAAAGCCTGATTCTCCCCACCTCATTCAGACAGCAGAGGAGGCCACTGGCTCCCCTGGGGTCCCTGAGGCAAGAGTCATATGTCCCCTATCAGACTGGGGTTCCCCAGAGCTGCTCATGCAGAGCATGGCCCCAGGGAGGGGTTCCCTTGCCCTCTGGAACTGACTGGGCTCCCAGGCCCCAGGCAGCATGGCAGGGAGAGGGATGGTGTCGCACTTCGGAAGGAAACAGGCCCTCATTGTCCCCGTGGGCTTAGCAGCACAGTGGGAGCCTGTGTCCTGGTAGCAGCTGTGTGTGGCTCTGACTGCAGTAGACACTGGTTTTGGAGGAGCTCGCAGCCTGGGATACCCCATCTGTTTCATGGCCCCCCAGTGGGAGCCATGGGCTGGTGCTCTATGCGCGTACCTGGGGGGATCGCAGGCTGCGTCCAAGGGTGCATACTGCATGTTCATGTCAGAATGAGCGCAGGCAAGTGTGTGCTTGTGTGTCTACATGTGGTGACACACGTGTGCCTGGGGCTGGTTTGTTGAGTCTGCAAATACACATACATGTGGGTCTGTGTGTGTCCATGCACACGCATCACACAGGGGGCAGGTAATGCTTCTGAGTACTTGGGAGAACACGTGCCCAAACAGGGTGCCTCCCTAAGACCCAGGCCAGGAAGGCAGACTGGCTGTCAAGCTTACTTGGGAGGAAAGTACTGGAAGGTTAAGGCCACAGGTCTGTCCAGTAGAAACTGAGGTTCTGTGCAGGTGGGTACAAGGCGGGTTCTGGCCAGCACAGTGTTAGGTGGAGGGCAGGCCGTGGTCTTCTGTGGGATAATGGCTGCCCAGATGTTCCCTGGGACTTTGGCCTTGGCTGTCCCAGTCACTCACCCATCCTGGTCCCTGGCCTCTCCCTCCTGCCACTTCCCTTTATCCTGGACCATCAGAGACCCTCATCTGGGCTGGGACCCTCAGATAAGTAGTGAGAGGTAAACCAACAGGAATGACCAAAGCTCTTCCAGGCTCAGAATGTGTCTCTGAGGGCTGGGCTGCCCCATCTGGCCTTGCCTCCCTCCCCTTCCCCCCCCGCCCCAGTCTGCCAGTCCAACTTTACCAGACTCAGAAAATGAAATTTCAACTCCACTCAGCTATATCCAACAAATACAGAGGGTCTTGCAAGAGCCAGGCTCAGTAAAGCTAGGAGGAGCAGGAGGACTCTGGGTTCAGGACAGCGAGGCCCACATGAGGACTTTGCTGCTGCCCACACCCCAGCTCACCCCTGCCCAGGCCCTGCCCCAAGGGTGTAGGGGAGCCCTTCAGCCCCACTGTGCTGGGAGCTGTCCCCATCCCCTAAGGGCCTCTTCCTGCCTTCCAGGAGGCAAAGGGCCAGGCTAAAGGGTGGCCAGAGCAGAAGGTCAGGGGAGGGGGTATCCCTGCCAACTTGAGGAGATGATACAGGCGCTGAGGAACTTGGAGGCCTGGGCTTCCTTTCTGACTAGAAGGAAAAGCTCTTACTCCCCCCAGGAAGGCCGGGGCTGCTGCCTAATGGCAGGCATCTCCCAGCTCATCCCTCCCCCTAGCTTGGTCTGTGATGGGAAATGTGTAATATGATTCTTTGGGTGAGGCGTAAAAATATTATGAGTCAGGCTTTTTTCTTAAATCTAGAAACTTAAGAAAGACTTACCCAATATTTAATAAATTGATTGACACTGTGCCTCCCTCGGTCCCAGTTTCAGGCTGTCCTGAGTTCTGGAAGGTTCTCCAGGAGTTCTTGGGAGGGGTGTGTCCGGAGCCTTCCTATTCTGACTCACCATCAGAGAATGGCTCCGTTCATTACTGTGTAAGTGCTTCTGCATGTGCCATTGCGTCCAGCTTTATAAAAAGGATGCCTCAGATTATCTTCAGACTTCATAAGTGAGAGGGGCATGATGGGAAACTCTTCCCAGGCAATAGGTCCTCTGGGTGTCGCATTGAAGGGCAATTTGTGCTTTTTTTCTACTTTTTTGCAGTGCTGGGGATTGAACCCAGGGCCTCACACTTACTAGGCAAGTGCTCTACCACTGAGCCACACCCCCAGACATTTTTGTGCATTTTTCTTTGATAGAAGGTGAGTGGGTTCTAGTTTCATTATCTTGTTCTATGCCAAATGGCTCTTAGCAGCATGTGACCCCATGAGATATTTCAAACAAAAACAGTCTGACTTATCAAGTCGTAGGAGACATTTTAACAGTAAGAAAGAAAAAAACAGTTTTTCAAATAAAATTAATGCTAGGGAGGGAGCGTTTTAAAAAATAGTTGTTTGGAAAGGTTTTTATCATATGGTGATCTTATTGCTGAAAACTATATAAATATGTCAATTATTAAAAACCACACAGTTAAAAATAAGCTTGGAAAACTTTCCAAATAAAGTTTTAAGAAAATTTTGAATCAGTTTGTTAAAATTAAAAGAGCACAAACCTAATTATTTTACAAGAACAACAGGGTGGCATTACAGAGGGAATCCCAAGAGCCAGTTTGTGAGAGCCAGGAGCAATGACCTGGCCAGCCAGATGCTTTGGAGTCACCCTCTTTCCCAGAGAAAATGGCAAAATCTTCCAAGACTGCTTTAGCCCATGACCTAAAAGATGACAATAATACATGCAATATAAAATAGCTACTATTTATCAAGCATTTACTATCTACTAGGCTCTGCTCTAAGTGTGTGGCATGTCGCATCCCATTTCAGATCATGGCAGTCCGATGAGATGATGCTCTTGTCATCCCTGTTTGCATGGAAAGGCGCTGCACTTAGAGAGGTGTCCAAAGTCATCCAGCTGAAAACATCAGAGCTGATATTTGAACCCAGGTGATCTTGTTCTGTGCCCCCTACTCTTTTTTAAAAGCAGTTTTATTGAGGTGTAATTGATATATTAAAATGTGCATATTTAATTAATACAATTGGATGAGTTTGGACATGTGTATACTTGAGAAAACATCAGCACACAAAGTAAGAGACATAGCCATCACCTCCAAAGCTTTCCTCATGCTTCTTCGTCTATTTGTTGCTCTGTTTTGTTTGTTGTAACATGAGATCCACCCTCTTGCCCCTCGTGCTTAACCACTATGCCTCATGGCCCCTAATCCTTGTGTTCTTGCTTGATAATAGGGAGACAATCTAAATTACAGTGATTCCCTGTATAGAAAAAATTCTGCTTATTGAGCTTTACTTGTGACCAGACATAAAATTTATTCCATCTGGCAGTGACAACCATAATGACATCACCCATTCATAGTTGAGGACATGAGTCCCAACTCTGGAACTTAGCATGCTAAAGAGCACAGATATCCCCGATCCACTTCTTCAAAGGAACAACACGTGGCAGCTCGAAGGCTGCCCCAAAGTCTCTTAGAAATTTTCCATGAATATCTCCCCAGAAGAGGACATAGAAATGGTATCACTCCAATGTAGGTGCTCCTTTGCCTTATGAACGAACCATTGCAAGATTAAAGCAGAAAAAGACATGCACATGGCAAGACAGTGTAACAGCATAAGGGTTTTAAGATTAATATTTGTAAAGCTTTTAAGACAATGCTTTCCAGAATATATATAAACTCACTAGCAAGAAGATACCCAACTGGAAAACAGGCACAAAATTTGAACAAATGCCTCACCAAAGAAGATACACAAGTAAGACAAAAAAAGAGCTCATAAAACATGCTCGACCTTGTTGGTTATTAGGGTAACACAAATGAAAACCACAAGTCAACACTACTACATACCAACCAGCATGGCTACAACTTAAAAAGCAACAGTACCATGTACAGAGGAAGATGTGGAACAGCTGGAATTTTCATGTTTTGGTGGTGGGAATACAAAATAGTGCAGCCACCTAGAAAAACATTTGGCAGTTTCTTATAAAGTTAAATCACATATCAAATGACTGAGCAATCTACTTCTTACATAACAGAAATGAAAATAAATGTGCACACATATATAATATGCAAATGTTTATAGCAGTTTTATTCATGATTGCCCCAAACTAGAAACGACCCAAATGTCCATCATCCAATGAGTGGATAAATGAACTGTGGTATGCCCATACAATGCAGTACGACTGTGTTAATTTCATCTTACTGTAACTAAATACCTGAAATAACTAACTTATAATGAGAAAAGGAATATTTCAGCTAACAGTTTTGGAGGTTCTGGTCCAAGATCGGGCAGACCCATTGTTTGGGTCTCTGGTGGGCCTGCCGGATGGCAATGGCAGGGAGCACATGGTGAAACAAAATGCTCACCCCAGTGACAAGAAGCAAAAGAGGAAGAGGAAGAGACCAGTGTCCCGCAGTTCCCTCCAATGACCAAGGACCTCCCACTAAGCCCCACCTCATAAAGATTCCACCATCTCCCATCGTGCCACCCCGGGGACCAAGCCTTTAACAAATGGACTTTTGGGGATCTTTAACATCCCAACTATAGCAACTACCTAGCAACCAAACAGAACAAACTACTCATATACTCAACATGAATGAATCTCAAAAGCAAAGGCAAGAAAAGAAACTAGACACAAAAGATTACATGTGGCATTCTGGAGAAACACAAAACTAGAGACTGAAATCAGGCTGGCGATTCCTGGGGGTAGGAAGAAGGGGATGACTGCAGAAGGGCCTGAGGGAGCTTCTAGGGGTGATGAAAGTGTTTTGTATCTTGAGTATGATGGTGGATATGTATCTGTATATATTTGTTCAAATGCATGAAACTGTACACTTGAAAAGGGGAAATTTATTGTGTGTAAATTATATTTCAATAAACCCATTGTAAAAAAGCAGTGCTCAACATATAATAAATACTATATATACACTCAATAAAACAGGTATTTAAAAGCATAAAAAAGTCTAGATGTTCATACCCAAAATATTATCAGGGATTATCTCTAAGTGGCAAGATTATTGTGATCTTCACTTTTTTTTTCTTTCTTTTTTTTTTTTTTTGCGGTACCGGGG
>PVJS01018765.1:0-34497 GCA_004027185.1 Glis glis | reverse complement strand
AGGAGGAGACTTAGAAGGGACGCCAAACAAAGAAGGGGAAAGCTTTAGATAAACAAAGAAGAGGACCTATCTGAGGGAGTTGGGAGGGGGGTGGAGGGTAACACACTAAAACGCAGGAGGTATACATCCAAACTTATAAAACTCAAATCACTGTGCAAAGCACTAAAGGGAGGGAACTGGGTGGGATTTGAGGGAGGGCAAATCGGGCAATGTGTGCATGTATGACTCTTATAGCCTAACACCTATTAAATGTATAATTACAATGCACCAATAAAAAAAAAAATTCAGATAGATGCAAAGGCTGGAAATGTTCCTAATGAATCCAGAGGAACCAATTTTCTGATAAAAATATTCTAGTGGAGGAAAGTTTTTGGAAAGATAGATTGGTTTCATTTCTTGAAGAACTTTAGGACTTTATTAATGATTAATACACCCACTTTCATTAGACTATTGCTATAACAGTGTTTCTTAAACCTGAGTAGTTTGTGAACCTGCAGTATTGACTAAAACTATTTTCTGATAATGTTACCTGAATATGTACAATTATAACATTTAATGCTTATCGCTAATTGTACTGTATGTCAATTCAAATACATATGTAAAATATGAATAAAATGTTAAAATATTCAAATTAACAGCATCAATTTAATATTAGGAATGATGTGTGAAAATCAGTGCTGCTGATGTGGTGGGCAATTTCACCATGGATTCTTTTTAATTCTGGAGGTGACTGTGGCTATGTGACTGTTACACCTCAATTCTCCCACCTCTTCTCTCCAGCTGAGCTATCACTAAGCCTTTATTCATACATTATTCTGTACAGAATGTTCTTTTTACTTCACTGTGACTGAATACATCTCACAGGTATAATATTTAGCTGAATGCTTTTATCATTAGCTCAGGACAATTAAAGGAGCATGACTTCATGCCAACATAATTAGCTACACAAACACAAATATGGTCAGTGAGATTTTTTTCTTGTATTGGCTAGAGGATAATAATACGGATAATCCTAACTATGTTTAAATTAACTTTTTTTCTTCCAGTTTATTATGGAAATTATAACACAAAATTAAAAAGAAATCACACACACACACACCTGGCAGACTTTCAAAAATATAAGTGTGGACCTCATTCTGAACAAATAGTTTTAAATTATGTGCCTTTATTATATTGTATTTATTTTTAACTTAGCATTAAATTGCTGCTGACTGTATTATTTTTGAATAAATTATGTACATGTAAGATTTACAGCACCATGTTATGGGATATAGATAGATATTAAAATGGTTACTATTGTGAAGAAAATTAACATATCTATCATCTTGCACAGTTACTTGTATTTTGGACAAGAGCAACTAAAATCTATTTATTTAGCATAACTCCTATATTTTTCAATATATTTTAGTTATTTTGACAACAAAATTACTATTATAAGTTCTTAAGAGCAGAAGTCCCTAATTCATTCTTTTTTTATGTTCATTTATTGGTGCATTGTAATTATACATTTTGATATATGTCAGGGTATCAACATCATACATGCACACAATGCTCATTTAGCCCTCCCTCCAATCCCACTCTTTTCCCTCCCCTTTCCCTCCCTTTCATGCTCTGGATAGTGATTCTTTCTTAATTTCTGGAAATAAAGAAAAATATAAAGAGAAGAGTTGTGTTCAAGGTAAAATATCAAAGTGGTAATCTCTACACATAAGAAATGTAAGGGAATAATTGTTGCAAGTGATGTTTCTGAAAGCATGGATAGATATGTTCTATTTTTACGCATGTGTATTTGTGTATGTGGGTGTCTTTGTGCACATGCCATGATGAACTATTCCTTTTTATTTTTAACTTCATTTTTATTATATTCTAATGTATTAATTGCATAAATTAATGAAATTCAATGTGATATTTCATGCCTTCGATATTTTAGCATAACAGGCATGTGTTAGGCAGTTTAATTCCCTCAGTTCCCCTTATCTCCTTAAAACAATCCCCAGAGAATTATTTCCATTTTTCCTAATTCTACCCACCTTATACCTGACTTTCCTCTTATCCACAAGACTTAGATTTGCATATAGCCTTGTGTGTTTCTCATTCTTATTTTCCCCAAAGTTCCCTGAATACTAGTGAGCACTATGAGTAATTATGAAAAAGTATAAAAATAACAAATGAAAGAATTTGTCATCCTAGAAACTACCAGAGATCTCAATCACTTTAATGAACTTTGTCAGCTGCTATCACTCTTATAATGGTAACCCTTAGCATTGTTTTACTTATATGTTTAGTTTTATTCCTGATGGTGAGACTCATCAACCCTGTCCCATATTTCAATTCCTGACCTCATTGAAAGGTTACCGCACAGAACCCTCCCAGTGACAGCTCCACAAAGCATCTGAGGAGATCTTAAGTGCAGGCTAGTAAAAGACCACTCACTTCTGGTGTGCACTGAGGCCTGAAAGAAGCTCCACCGTATGCCCTTGAGCATCTTCTAGTATACCAGCCAACACATTTACAACAGTAAGCCATGCCACAATTAATTTTAAGTGTAATTTGGTCAACCTATAATCTCATTTATAAATAAAAATTAATATAAGTAAGCACTTTCAAGTCTTACTTTTTATACTTTTATTGGTGCATTATAGTCTCACATCATAATGTAGTTCATAATGATAGTGACATACATGCACACAGCACTCGGTGGGCTTACTTTTAAAATGATTACTTCCTGTGTATCTATTTAGGACAAATTCTAAGGGAGCAAAGGCAGTTTTTTATACACTTTTATTAGCACATTATAATTATACATCATAATTAGGTATAGAGTGAGAAGATTATACATGCACACAATGCTTGGTGCATTTCCCTCCAGATCCCACCCGACTCCTTCCCTTTTCCCATACATATCATTGATATTTGTATTGATAATTTCATATACATATACAGCATAAACTTCCTAAATAATGGATAAAGAGTAGTTTCTCAATATAGCAATAAAAAGCATAATCAATTTTACAAGGTTAAAAGTTCAATGAAATTGTCCTGATAATGGCGTTTCCAATTGTTCGCTTTGCAAAAATGTGTGACTCTTTGCAATTCTACAAACTGAATAAAATAAGCCATATGATGTTGTTTTTCTTGCAGCACACTTTCTCTATCCGATTTTCCATTTTATTTTTCATGTGAACAGCACTAATAGAGGGTTTCAAACATTTCTGACAACTACAATTGGTCCTTAAACTCTTGTCTTCAAAGTGTCACTAATACTCAAATTTGCATATAAATTCCTGTTCCCCATCATATACCATGTGAATAAAGCAAATAACTATTTGCTTTTTTGGTCATACAAAAAGCACTTCAGGCAAACCGGGTGTGTTATGTTGATAGAAGATATAGAAGACAGCTGCTAGAGACGATGATCACCGTAAAAGCACCTCTAGGGAAGAATGTGAAGATGTGTTTTCAAGGGTGACTGTTCCCCATAGCTGCGACACCACCAGCGATTGTAAGACACACACATTCCAGTAAGCAGATTTTCTAAATTACCTCTTTACTGCATGCCTCTCCCATTAGCACAGCCACCTCCTTGTCGTTCACACCGATGTAACGATCACTTCTGAGTCGTTTATACCCTGGGCCTGACTGGCTGGTTGCCTCTTACTCTGTGGCAAGATTATTGATTGCGGATGCTTATTAAGTAAGTATGAGGCAATAAGCCATGAGAGCTGTTGATAATTCAAGAGGCAAAGCTAGTAATTATAGAAGGATCAGGAGGATTATTACATACGTAGCCTTGGTAAATATGACTGATTGCTATGGCAGTGCCGCGATGGCAGTTTGAATTCAAATGTATTGTTATTGATTTTTGTTTTCATTTCATTTTGAATTGACAGATTTTTAATACAAGTAGTCCATTCTGCCCAACTGCCATATTCTGCTACTGTGACTTGATGACTTACGGACATGAGCAGCAGCTAAAGCTTCTATTGCTCAGTCCAAGGCAAAGTGCTTCTGTCTTACTTGTCCACATGTACTTTCTTTTGTCATTTTCTAAATGTGACACATTTTGTGAAGACGAATTTCAGAGCATGTTGCTTTTTGATCTATTGGCACTGTTGTGATGATGCTAGTTTAAAATCATTAAATAACATTAAAGTTTCTTTCAGAATGAACTCAGAAACCATGGTGTCCTGCTATCTTTTTCTTTCATAAGTAAAATCTGTCAATCAGACACCATATTTTAAAAAGGTAAAATAGGATAAAATCTCAAAGAAAACTGCATAATGCCAACAATCTTAACTTTGGACCTAGCAAAGCAAATATATGCAGTAATCTATTATTTTAAATTGTGTCGTGAATTCCCTGAGGCATTTTAAACTGGAGATACAGAGAAATGCATGTTTTCCAAAATAGTTATCAAAAATGCTAAATAGGAAGAAGAAATGTATGTGACTTATTATATGTTCGTTTATAGCACAATTTTAAATTCATTTGAAATGTGCACTAGAGAATAAATGCATAGTGAGAATCATCGTTTTTTGTTTTTTTCAAAAACAAAGATCAAAACTTCCAACTGCTCCATGAAACAGATGAAGAAACAGATGCCAGAAAATTTTAAAAACTTGGCAAAGGATGCCCACTACATCAAAGTTACAACTGAAATAGCAATAGTTACTATTCTTATTCCGGCCAACATTTATTGACTAAATCCTACACACAAGCCGCATATCATTCCAGCACTAAGATAACCTTATAATGTAAATGTTTTTAAAATCTATTTGTACATTGAAAGAAACTCAAGCTAAATCAGTCTTTAGTCTGAGGATAGATTACTCATACACAGCAGATCCAATGCAATTAATTAATTTTAGCACTGTTGTCCCATGGCTCTGTTTTTGTGATTCTTCTTTTGACAATGTATTTATTCAAGAAATATTGAGTGATTATTGTCTGATAAAAATTATTCTAGGCTCTGTGATATGGTGGTAATAAAGATGAGTGAGATCAATTCCTCTTTTGCTTTGTGCTTTTATTAAGAAATAGACTTTTTAAAGTACTCATTCATGTAATATAGAGTACAAAATAATGTACAATGTACAGTAAATAGGTAAAATGTGGCAATGGCAAATTTTATATAAGAAACTGAGGGAGTGGACTTGAAAAATCAACACATCTGAATGGAATAAATATTAAATTTGCAATTCTTTTTTTTTTTTTCCGGTACTGGGGATTGAACCCAGGGGCGTTCTACCTCCGCGCTACACCCCCAGCCCTATTTTTTTATACTTTATTTTGAAACCGGGTCTCACGAAGTTGCGGAGGGCCTCACTAAGCAGACAGAGAAAGAGACAGGGAGAGTGAGAGAGGGAGAGAGAGAAACAGAGAGAGAGAGAGCTGAGGCTGGCCGCAAACTGGATCCTCCAGTCTCTGCCTCCCAAAGTACTGGGATTACAAGCATTTGCCACCATGCCCACCACGCCTGGCTTCAAGAATTGCAAATTTAAATGCCGGGTGTGGTGGCACAGGTTTGTAATCCTAGTACTTTGGGAGGAGGAGACCCAAGGATCCAGGGCCAGCCTCAGCTCTCGCTCGCTCTCTCTCTCTGTCTCTCTTTCTCTCTCTCTCTCTCTCCTTAGTGAGGCCCTCCGCAACTTCGTGAGACCCGGTTTCAAAATAAAGCATGTGGCTATTTAAATTGTTATCCAAATAAAATTTAAAAATCACTTTCTCATTTAGCCTGAATGTGCTTCAAGTGATAAATCGGCAGCATTTTGAACAGTACAGACACAGAATATGTCCACCATCACGTACGTTTCAAGTAGACAGCACTGTTTCAGAATTAGAGAGGTTAGATTGGGAGATATGAATTTGGGATTAAAGATGACCCAATAGACACTGTTTAAACTCGGGCAACTGGTTACATATTTATACCAATTTCTGATGTCTAAATTAGAGAATGGAAAAGGTTATTATATGGATTGGGAATTAAAAGTTTTATATGAAAGAAGTGTAAATTGGATAATATATTAAAATATTTAAATGTGATAAAATATTTTGTAATGGAGAGAAAATAGAAAATTATAATTTTTATTTTTTTATACTTTTTCTGTTGTTTTTTACAGGGCCGAGGATCAAACCCAGGGCTTTGGCTTGCTAGGCAAGCGCTCTGCCACTGAGCTAAATCCCCAACCCCAGAAATTGTAATTAAGAATGTCAATATCAAACTTCTAATTTTCTTTATTCTACTTTTAGAGGCAAAATGTTCTTTCAGTTGTGAAGTATGAGTATATATACTGTATATATTTTATTGTAGATTATTTTGAGTACTATCATCTTCACTTCTTATAGCTCTGTTCCTAGGTAAGCAAATAATATTTATACTAAAGATAAAAATAAGCTTAAACAACTTAATTCCATTCCTAGGATAATGATATAATCAATTTACCTCCTATTCATATACACTCAAGAACCAAGATCTCTCCTGATACTTAGTAAAATTTAGTTCTATCTCTTTAATCTTTCAGGTATCTCCATTTTAGACATCATTAGATTGCATAAACCAAATTCACATGTATCACATGTGCATATTCTTTTTTTCTCTTATGCATATGTCAAAGTTTGTCTCCTTTTTTCCGCCCTGCTATTAGCAAGTTCCAGAGTGAGATTCTAAGACGTAAACTTTACATATGCTTCTTTATTTCTTCTAATTTGCATTATTAAAAATATAAAAATTGAGTTAATAGAAAACCATATCATACTACTACCATAAAATTGTTAGATCCATTTTTTCTTCCAGCTCCTTCTTTCTTATTTCTAATTTTTACTACTTTTTAAATTTGTCATAGTGCATCTACAACTATAATTACAATAATTAAAATGTACTAAAATAGGGAATATTTGCTTTCTAAAAGGTCCTTGTCTGAAGTGAAAAACCACTACATTGTAAGTATGTGTGCATGACCACTAAATCACTAAATGACACTGAAAACAAAAGGTGGCAAAGAAGTAAAGTTATTTAAACAGATGAAGACAAGTAAGAAAAGGAAATACGAAATAAGCATGGGGAAATTCTATTTGTAAATAAAAATATTTGGTAATTTTATTAGTATTACTTTTCCAACTGATAGGTGTGTTTTAATTAGGGCTTTTCTTCCAGAGAGCACTTCATTATTTATAAATATTTAGATATTGTAATTCAATTTATTATTGTGAATTATATAATAAACCCATAGCCTTTTTCCATAGTTTAATTCAGTTTACAGACAGATGAAGGAAATTAACAATTTCTCTGTTATGTTCTTTGAGCATATCACATTCAAGGCAAATTGCAATCCAACCATGAATTTAGACATTTGTATTTAGAGCAGATGAGCAATGTTAATTATTAATGAATTTTATAATTATTGTTCCTTAATATCAGTGAGAAAGATAAGACATAAGACAAACAAACCTGACTTTAATCATTCTCAGTTTTATTCATGAACAACTGCTTTGATCAAAAGAGTTCAAGATGCTTTTCAAGGTCACCTGGTTTTCAGATCATAATTTTAAACTAAGTGGTACAATTATACATGCTCTTAAGTGTTCAGTACCTTTGAAAGCAATCTGGTTGCTAGTGCATACTTCACCTTTATTTTATGATCTTAGAGGACACTCACATCTCCTTTGTGAGCAGTTTTCCATTAAGCACTGAGGGATCCAGGTTTTTGTAAATATTTTCACATTTGGGCCAATTTCACTTGTCCAATATGAATAAATCAGCCTGATAACCAAAATTATAAAGATCTCAAATATCAACAGGTGAGAGATGTAGTACTTAAGACAACAGGAGTGCAGATTTCACTTAAATGTCTCTTTTCAAAGCAAAGGTGCTAAATACATATTTTTGAAAATTTGTGTTCTATTTAGTGTGGGATGAAGTAAAAAATAATCCTTCCTTGCCATTGTATCAACAGTATAGATTGAATTGGTGGGATGCAAAAATAAAATTTTTGTACTTACTTAAAATTTTATTTGAAATAATTATTGTTGCAATTTTATTACCAAAGCTTTCATAGATTTTTTTTAAAAAACTTGAACTTTTTGCACAGGAAGATTAATTTTTCAGCACAAGTGTCTCCTAGACTCATTCAGTGATCCCTGTACTGCATACTTATGCTATCCAACAATTATTCATCTTAATTTGATGTAGATGAAAGTGCAAATATCCTTTACCTTGCAACCGGAAATGTGGCAATAGAACAATATAACTAATATTCAAATTAACAAAATAATCTCTAAACGTTTATCTTCATTTCTGCTTTTTCTACATGCACACCGATTTCAGCATCTTCTAGTAGGAAAATCACAAAGGGATTTTTGTACAAGGTAGTAAATAAAAATAACTTTGCACTCAAAGCACAGTACTTCAAATATGTATTCAAGATTTTCTGAAAAAATAATCTAGGCAAATCTCCTAAAGATCCTCCCTTTACCTACTAAAATGTTTGTGCTCTGTAACAATAATTCTTGGCTACTGGTAAAATCTTTCCATTTAGTACTGATATCCTCACCTTACACCATTGACTTCTTGTTGTTCAAGCATTTTTTATATAAATATCTATTAGTTGCAGCTCCATCATCTTTGAATAATTTGTGAATTTACTTGGCAAAGAACTTCAAAATTAGTTGAAGAAAAATGGTGGAGGTGGCTAACTAATTTTTTCCTACAGTCAGCAACTTTGTTATTACACTGTGCTATAACTCCATTGTAAATACAATCTGGCATCCATACTCATGAATTCAGTGAACCACAGTCAAAAGTATTTTTAAAAGAATTGTGTTTGTACCGAACATATACTAACTTTTTTCCTTGGCATGATTCCCTTAACCATACAGTAGAAGATCTATTTTCTTAGCATTAGTATTGCAATAGGTGTTATAAGTAATCTAGAGATGATTTAAAGTATACTGGAGAATGCATGTAGGTTTTATGCAACCACTATACTATTTTATATAAAAGCATATCTGCAGATTTTTATATTCTGCCAAGGGTCCTGGAACCAATTCCCTGTAAATACTGAGGGATGACTTCATTTAATTAAAATGAAGTTTTGGAAAAATAAATGCTTATATTTCTTAAATAATTTTTTACCCCTACAATGCTTATTCCATGCTATTCACACTTGCATGGATATTTTCTCCATCAATTTTGTTTTCTGTAAGTATTTCTCCAATCATATTTACCATGATTTTGCTGTTATACCCAGACATTTTGTGACAAGCAAGTAAATTAGAAACTGTAAGTCATTAAATGGGATCTGGAAGACTTCTGCATGTCTAGACAAAGTTAAAACATTTAATAGTATCACTAAACATTTGAGGCCCAACAGTTAAAAGAAACTTTTCTAGGGATCATAACTTAGATGAATCTTAAAAATTATTCTTCAAATAATAAAAATGGTCGACAATCTTTAGAAAATTACTTAATACTTTTTAAAATTTTGAGCTTCCAAAATCTCAGAATTATAAAAAAATATTTTTCAAACACTTAGTGGTCTGATTTTTAATATGTGATAGTGAAATATATTTTGGTAAACTATATCATAACACCTCTTATATAATATTATTGTCACTATTTTTGTATACATAAGACTGATATAGATGATTTGGAGATTTTTAAAATGATGTCTGTGTAGAAAATTGACATTTTTATATGTGAGGAGTTCACAAATAGGATTTTACTTGAAATATGTATTTCAAATAAAATGTGTATTTCAAATATGATTTACATTGAAATCTCTAACAAAGTATTATTTTAAGAATTATAATTTTATAGATATACTAAACAACTTATAAAGTTAGTTATAATTTCAATTGTCTTGCACTCATAGTTAAATCAATCTATGGACCCAGGATGTTTTTCTTTATTGATATGTATAGTTAATATGCTATTTTTAAAGAATTTATCAATTTATTATTCTATTTTTAAAATATTTAAAGCTTTTATATTGGTTTATGTACAAAATCAAAACTTTTCACAACAATACTTACCTATACCCAATTTTATGCATATATATTTACATATATGTATATAAATATTTCACTAATAACAGAACTTGAATATATAAAGAATTTAGAGATTTTAAATTGGAAGTATATCTTCAATATAGATATATGTTCTCCAATTGATATTCATATATTTATTATCAATTCAAATGAGATATTTTATAGTACTGAGACTACAGTGATTAAATAGGATTTACTATATGTGATCATGTGATAATTTACCAGATCAAAAATAGTATATGGCATACACATTTGCCTCTTTTTAGAATTCCAAAGGGCAAAAACTACTTTGACACTGAGTGATAGATTGCATCTAAATACCATTAATGAAGCTCAACTCTGGTGTAGCACTAAATTAGTGGAAATGCTTACTTTGCTTAATCCTAAAGAAGTTGTCTGACCCTTAAATCAGAATCTCAGTTAGCTACCCTGATTGTAATACACTCACACCCAAATACACACACATATCCCACACACATGTACATACATATAAACATCTAGTTTGGTGAATGCATATTACTGATTATACTGATTAGAAACTGTCTTATTCAATTCATAGTGCTATAACAAAAGACCTCAAGCTGGGTGACTTATAAACAACAGAAATTTATTTCTCACGGTTCTATTGTCTGCGAAGTCCAAGATCAAGGCAAATTTGGCCTCTGAGGACCTATATTCACTCTGTAAAACCACATGTTGGAAAGGACAAGATATCTTTCTGGGGCTTCTTTTATAGGGTACTAATCCCATTTGTGAGGGCTCTGCCTCATGACCTAATCACCCTCTTAATACCATCACCTGGTAGTTAGGATTTTGAATTATCATTTTGAAGCCAAGGACATGAACATTAGACCATAGCAGACACTCAAATGAAAACTGCATATTCTTTATGGTGTTCACTTTTCAGTATTGGCCTTCAAAAGTGAGCATTATTGTGCTAAATTTAGACATGGGAAGCATTGATGTTTTGATGGGATTAACTAGATTGTTCAGGACGACTAATTAGTATCCAAGCCAGGATTTTTACACAAATCATTATGTCTGTAGTAACCCTAATATTATGTGTGATATTATAATGCTTATAACATACACAATGAATACATATATGAGTAGTTAAGTATATGTATATGGTTAATGCACAAAAAGAATAATCTCCACATTAGTCATCTTAATGTAACTGATAACTAATTCAGAGAAGCTTGAAAAAGCTGATAGATCAAATAACACATAATATCACTTTTCCATGAATAGCCCAAATTGCATTCCACTTAAGTAAAAACAGCAGCCAGCATGAGAGACATGACTTGATCTCTAGTTTATGAATCATCAATTACTGAATCACTTTAATGTGTTTGCAAATAGTCTTGTGTGTATAAATGACAGAAGATTTGAAAGGAGACATATTTTGCTATATCCAAACAAACAAAGTAAAATAACAGAAAACATATAATGATTTTAAATATAGATTACAAATTTAGTGAGATGGTAATTTATCAAATACAGATAAATATGCAAATCTGTTACTGAAGGTACGTTTTTCCACACCATCATCATAAATACGGACTCACAAGCTCATGCTGTGTAGTTAATGGAAGTTAGTTAATGGAAGTTCCCGGGATAGTGCAGACCACATTCTTGGTATTCTGAATATAATAGTGGGCCATGGGCTTTGTGTCTGGAATCAACACTTTACTGATCAAAGCTGTCTTGACTTTCAGCTTCCTACTAACAGCCCTGCTGCCTCCCTGGTGACTGGAATGTCCAAAAGAATTTTCACACAGACACTAAGGAGCAAAGCTACTTTGTGGGGAACATGAAAGCTCTGGAGGTCAAGACTAAATAGATATATGTCTCTTTATGGTCTTGCTCCTTTCTTTGGTTTTATAAATTTACCTTGATGTCTACCATTGAGGCCCATTTCCCATATCTGATGTTTGCTATATTTTTTTTTCTATTTTACAAAATCTGGAGACATATGGATATAGCTCTATGTTTAGGTGACTTCGATCCAAATCAAAATTGATGGTATTTCAAACTATGAAATTCTGATATGTATGTCTACTATGTATGTTTAATATGTATGTCTATCCTATTCTTGTGACCAAGATGAAATTTATTTATTTATTGTGATACTGGGGATTGAATCCAGAGGCATTCTACCTTCGAATTACACCCCCAGCTTGATTTCTTTTTATTTCTTATTTTGAAACAGTGTCTAGCTAGGTTGATGAGTCTTACTACTTGATGAGGCTGTCCTCGAACCTACGATCCTCCTGTCTCAGACTCCCTAGTACTGGGATTATAAGTGTGCACTACCATGCCCGGCATCCAAGATGGAATTTATATCATAATAACTAGACCCTTAATTTGATTTGAATCTAAATTTTCACAATGTTAACCTGTCCAGTATTCAATCCCATCTCCACCAACTCCCTGCTTTACCTTATTGTCTTGCTCCTCTTCTTTTATGTTATTTTTTTGTGTGTGTGTCAATAGGGATTGGACCCAGGGGCATCCTACCTCTGAGTTACACCCTCAGATTTTTCTCTTAAATTTTTATTTTGAAATGGCCTAGTTAAATTGCCTCATGCTGGCCTTGAACCTCCAGTCCTTCTGTTTTGGCCTCCTAAATACTGGGATTACAGGCATGTATCACCACACCTGCTTCTTTTTTCCAGTAATAATAATATTTTCTAATAAAAATCTTATGTTTTCTAAGCATTGTTTTAATTGCATAACATAATTATTTTATCACCTCAGGTCATTTTAAAGTATTTTATTAATTTCATTTTGTAAATTAAAAATAACAACCTAATCAAAGTAATGCTAAAAAAGTGGCAAAGTTGATCCTTTCTCACTTAAGAAACTATGTTCATAAAACCTTTAGCATATTGAAATTCATAATCTGAGTTTTATTATATAATGGTACTTGCTTTAATATATAAATTTAGACCTTTTTGATATCTAGTTCCAGACATCAATATTTATGCTTAATCTGTACCTACCTCTTCATCTTTACACTCTGAAAATCTGCAGGGTTTTCACCTAGTTAGACCTCTTTGAGATCAGTGGGTTCACAGGAATCTCAATTCTTATCCTGTCAGCTCTATATGCAATGAATACTATGGCTCTTACTCTCCTCATGGAATTTCTCCCCAAGCCACTATCTGGGCCTGTTCTTACTCATTCAACCATCAAATAAATAACTTTCATGCCCTCACTATATGAAAAATAATGTCCCAAGAACTGAAAACATGATAATAACATAGAGTACTTGCCAGCCTATCTCATCCTAATAGCTCCATTTAACTTCTAAGGACAGTTCATAGTCTTCTTAAGGACTTGCTCATCTAGCTGCCTGAAACACACATAATTCTAAGCCCCCATGCTTTATTCTGATGACCTACAAGTAAAGCAATATAAAACAACATTTCAAATCCATCTGATATTTGTAGATACATACAACTCTAATCCAGTTTTTTTCTATTGTTAATTTCTCTTGTGGAGTCATTCACCAAAAGAATGAGAGTTACTACTGATTAAGTTTACTCTGTAGTATCCTCTGAATTCTTTATTCACATAAGCTGCCAGTAGGAAAGTGCAGCACTCTGGGAGAAGAATGTCCTTATAGTTCATAAATGACAAATCACAAAGATGATGCTTACTTTAAACAACTGGCCAAATAATATAAGAAAACTTACCAAAATTGACTCCCCCCTTTTTTTTCTGGCACAGATGTGACTGCATATGGCCCCATGATCTGCAATATTCCTGACTAGAAAGTCAGATGCTTAATTAATCCCCTTATCTGAACCAACAGGATGGTTGACTACAGAATTACCCCATAGAATAAAAGAAACTGAGGGATGAAATTGTGTGTTATTGTCTGTAACCCAGAGCACGATACCTGGCTCAGCCTATAGGAGAAACATCACTTTTAACTTCATGCCTACATGTAATCTTCATATTTCTATTGGGAATGTGTATTACTTCTCCAAATCTAAGATCTAAAATTTCTGGATATATTCTTCTGGTAGTTCTCCATTTGGCATTTGAAGTGTGCTCTGGAGTTTCAATCCTATTCGAAATAAAAATAAATGGAATATACAAGGTCTTCAGGGACTAGAGAGCTTCTCAAATTTATTTCTGTCAGCACCAGCTATCCCATTACTTATTTATGTACTACCTCTTCCAGGGAATTATTTGTTAATAATAAGATTTTATAAAATATTAGTGGACACAATGCTAGTTTTTGAAATGTTAAAGACGTAAGTGGAAAATGGTATATCTTAGAGAACCTAACAATAAGTATATTTATTTATTAAATAAATATACTTGGACTCAGATTAGCCCATTATGATTCAAAGTTATGGAAATCTGATTTTTATTATGAATAAATTTAATATTAAAGATTTATTAAGCAATGGTAGATAACTTTATCTAGAACAAAAATATGGATCAGCATTTATAATCTAATACACTTTATACCTCTGATAATTTTGCTTAAATCCAAAGAAATCTAAATATGGCCAGAAGTTATTTGATTTTTTCTTTCTTCATATATGTTTCGATACACCAGGTTATATAAAATTTAAATGGAACCATATATGCTGAACTTAAAAATTTCTGGAAACTTATTGTTTCCATGGGAGTTCATATTTTACTTATTTCTAGAAGTTTTTCTTGCTCTTCCTTCCCCAGCCTTATTAAAACAAAAAAGCAATTTCTTGCATTCTTCCCTTAGGGGTGAAATATTTTATAAACCCTAGCACTGTTTGGCTATTGTCTCCATCTGTAGACTACCCTAATGTTTGGCACATAAAACAAATACACTTCAGTATAGCACTGGAGACTTTTGTTCTCCCTGTTCTAAATCAAGTCATTTTCTTTTTTTGTGCTGCATCTTACAGAAATTGATCACAACTGATTTTAACTCTATCACCAGGAACAAAATACATTCTAGGTATTAAACTCTATTCCCTTAGAGGTGCGAATGAATGACTATCTCTAGTATTTATGATAGCATACACATTTAGAAAAAGGTAGGTAAAATGGTCTTTTTTTCCATTAGTGATGGGTTCTGGACTCCAACATAAGCATGTTTAAGTTTTGTCTTAGAATCACAAGTTTCCCAACTCACCAAAAGTCCACTTCCAAAGAATTCCCATCAAAAACAAAACAAAACAAAACAAAACAAAACAAAACAAACATCTATTACCCCACCAGAAAATGAATCAAACCCCTAATTCAGCAATTTCAGATTCACTTCAACATTGGACATAGTAGCAGTTATATCCATCACTGCTTCCTTCTACCTGGAGAATGAAGATGGACATACTTTAATGTATAGCATTGAAAATGTACAACCAAATAATATGTTTCTGCCCCCTAATAATGGGTCTTTCTGGTAAAATTATAGACTTTCCTAAAGAACTCTTAGACTTTGGTAGCCATAGTTCTACCCTAACATGACACATATTGGGTAACACCCCAGGTCTAGGTGCTTGGGTCCTGAGTTGGAGAAAAGATACTGTTCCTTCTAAGCAGGTAACGGTGAAAGAGAAAGTGACTGTTTGGCAAAAAAGGCTGCACACAATAGAAAAATATTTGAAATAAATAGGTGATCTACAATCTGCATAAAATGCTAGCTTAGGAGAGGGAAGTCCCTGCATCTTTCAATAAACCCTGAGAGCATTATAAATGGGGGTCACGTTAATCAAGGCTCTATTGTTAGGGAAAAATTCTCTGGAGATCAGAAAACCTGGCATAATAACATTCGAGGTTCTCCAAGACACCTACACTGCACTGACTGGCAGGCAGCAGCCACATGAGACAGTGATGGTTTAGGAGAGTGTCTGCAACATAAGCTTGCTGAGAGGTTCATGCCTCAGGGAGCATTGGATGCAGCAGGGAGGGGAGTAAAGGGGACAGTGGTGCAGATAGCCTGCCCTCTGTGACAAGACATGACAACAGTCATGTATTGTTTCATGCAGAAGCCAGGTATGAAGGCGCCAGGAGTGAGACTAGCAAAATTCTTGCTTCCTAAAACCCCCTCCAGCACAGAACCCAAGAATCCAATTGCTTCCTTCACCTTTGCAGTAATTCCAGGGACCTGGATTGCATGGACTTTTGCCACGTCCCCAGGCACACAATATAAACACTTCCGGAGTGAATAAACACCTGCCTAGCATGGTCCACAGTCCACCCAAAGTGGGCAGGTGAGAAGACCTCACTGTAGATACAACATTTCCACACCCCTGGGTGTGCAGTCTAAAATCCTCTGGAGGAAATATACTCCTGCCATGGTCAACTTTCTCTTAACCTGTTGAGCAGGAAAGGTGGGGTGCAGCCTGCTTTCCAGGCCAACTCAGTTGGTGACACCTAAGAAGAAAACTGAGAAACTGCATCTGTGACCCACCCACCCCCATACCTGGCTGGTTCCATCCAGACCCAGAGAGGTATTTCCAAGCACCTGGGCTGGGAGGAATTTTTTACTCTGTTTTGAACCTTTGTCTGTTCTTTTATATTTTATTTTAATTTCTCATATTTTCCCAACTGTTTTTATTCTATTTTTCTCAACAATAAAAATTACAAAATACTGAACAAAGAAATTAAAAAGGATAGTAGAAGATGCAAAGTCCTCTCATATTGATAAATTGGGAGAATTAACACTGTTAAAGTGACTGTACTACCAAAAGTGACCTACAGATTCAGGGCCATCTTTATCAAAATGTCAATGGTGATGCTTCCTCTCATTCCTGACACCAACTTGCTTTTTCCCTGATTCATATTTTTTTTCTTTTTGCAATCCTACTCTCCTGATGACTTTGCTTCAGCTTGACTTTCTTGGCATCTTCCTTCACATGAATATAAACACAGTTCTTTGAATCTTTGCATGACAAAATATTATCGCATAGCTGTTCTAAATCTTATTCACAAGTATAGCTTTTGTCCTAAATTTTCAATATTCCAACTGTCAATTCTTCTGAGTCAAGCTCCAGTTGCTTTAAAAGTTCCAAAAGCTTTGCGCTTTGCAACATTACCAGATTTCTGTTTTGGTTTACTTTATTATTTATTTATTTATTCATTTATTTATTTATTTATTATTTGTTGTGGTACTAAAGATTGAACCCCAAGGTATTCTACCATTGCTCTACTTCCACAGTCCTTTTTATTTATTTACTTATTTTGTAATAGGGCCTCCCTAAGTTGCCTAGGTTGTCCTTAAAGCTGCGATCCTCCTGCCTCAACTTCCCAAGTATTGATGGTTCAGGCTTGCACCACTGAGCCCAGCTTGCTTTGCTTTATTTTTACAAATATAAAAATTACCAAAGAAAGCGTATCTTATTTTTAGCTGTTAAGTATTTACCTGCAATCTTATATGAAGTGATGCAGTATTTCAATAGAAAGTAAATACGAGCCTTACTGTTATAATGATCTAAACAATTATCTGCCCATTTATTTGTTTCAGGAGAACAAATCAAATCCAAGCTATTTAATCATAAATGATTTTGAGTATTGATTAAATTATATGTCTTCATGTACAAAATTATTTTCGGAAATATTAGTAATAACTCAATTTTATTTTATAAAAATATACTTATCAATCAAATTTTTTAACATGCTTTTATTGATGCATTGGAGTCTTACATCACAAATGAGTATCTATTTGATGTTAATATATATGCACACAGCTCTTAGTGCCCCCCCGCCTCCTCCTACCCATATGAAGTACCGAGAATGATGTTGGTATATTCTCACATGTACATATTGTTTATGATAGTAATTCCACTGATTCGCTTCTTTCTTGCCCTTCCCCTTCCCTTGTACCACTTCCCTTGCCCCACTGAGGGTTCTCCATTATCAACCGGAGTCCCTTGTGTGTCCCCACTACTCCCTAGGTTTATTTATCAAAATTGCTAAATATTTTTCAGGTGCAAATCAGTATTTAGTTGCTAAAACCTTTTTTGTTTTAATATGAGAATAGTATTAATAAACTACTTTTATATAATGAAGTTCAAATTGTAAAACTGCTATAGAAATGCATTATATGACAGCCATTCTTTTTTTGTAAACACAGTGCATATTTTTTTTCTCTTATTCAATTTAATATATAGCTTCTCTGGGGTCTTTTCTTATTCTAAATATACTTGTAGTTGCTACAATATAACAAAAAATATTAATTATCTGTTGTGCATCTCTAATTAAGATCCTGGAAGTTAGCAACTCCTGGTACTCCCAGATGACATCTAAATATGAACCTTTGTCTTGACACTTTATTCAAACCTGAATTGTGCGTTGTGTGTATATTACGTTTTTGCTCTCAAAATGCAAAAAAGCCTTGATTTAATAGATGTTCCATTGATAGAGCATCTGTGAATGTCCAATTATAATTTAACATGTGAATATTTGTCAAATTCTACTGTTATGCTAGAATTTTCAATTGAGAAAAGGATACAATTTTTAATTTAAATAAATCAGGTTTAACTCTCTTATTCTCTTCTTAAATATTGCAGTCAGAAAAGAAAGAAAGAAAGAAAGAAAGAAAGAAAGAAAGAAAGAAAGAAAGAAAGGAAGAAAGAAGAAAGAAACTAGTGAAGACTAAACAGAAAAGAAACCCTTTCTTTGCAGTCATATTGTTGCTGACAGGGAGAAATAGCTAAAAATACAGGAAACTCATTAGATTATCTTGGCCAGCCATCTGTCTTAATGGAATACACTTAACCTATTTTTCAGATTCCCAGACATGATAGCATGAATAAATGGTGAGACTAAGCACATGGGAGTATGGGCCCACACCTCCATCAACAAGAACAGTTTTGCTTTTTTTCTGTTTGATAGAGATATAATTATACAGACACATTGAATTGTAAAGGATGTTTTCAGTTCTAAACTAGATTTCCAGACTACCCTGAATACTGAAAAGGACCTATTTGCTATAAAACATATAATATTCAACCCTAATAATGGAATCCCCATGCAACACATAACATGCCATTAAAATGTTTCATTTCAGCTATTTCATGGATTTCTATTTGATTACTTTGCCATCACTTTGAACTCATTTTGTTTAAATTCAATTTCATATTGTACTGCTCCACCCAAACAGATCACTTTCATATTTATTATTTTATTTAATACTTTCTAAGTCTGGGAGACATGATAAAATCAGCTTTTGTAATTTTTTTGTTGTCTCTTAAATGAGCATTACTAAAGGTATGTGTTTCATTTTCAATTTCTATAATTTATAGTGAGCTTATATATTTTTTGATCCTGTGGCATTTCTTTAGAAAGTTCTATAATAAAAACTTAGTATCCTATTTCATATGCAGACTGTTCAAAACATAGTTATTTGAATAGATGAACAAGTATCAGAAAAGAAAATCAAAACAGAATTCAGCTTGTCAGTGAGAACTGAGCATTACTAGAAATAAATTTTGAGATTTCTTAGCAATTACTTTCAAAATGTATAATGAGTCTGGATCAGAGATTTCAAAAATATTCTGAATAGTTATCATTTGGATGCTTTTATATAGGTTACTCTTATTTTATTAGGAATCCATTCTATTTTTCATGACTTTATATTTAGATAGCTAAGGATAGCCATCACCTTATATTAAAACATTTTATTAATAATATTTCTTTACATTCTGTGTTCTACTTATTAGTACATCTTCACTCTAGGTAAATTTATAAGTTAAATCAATTATAAGAAAGTTAATTATAATGTGACTAGTGCTCAAACCAGACTAACGAACAATACAAATCAGTCTTTCTTAAGCCACTGAATTAAATGTGGGGCAAGTTGATTAACTTATTCATTTGCACATTTGCAATTGCTTAATATAAACACTACCAATAAACTTTCTATGATCACTATCTTACTCAATAATGATTTATTTAAGAATATGCAATTAGACCATGTCTTTCATTATACCAATTTAATGACAAGGGACAAAATGGAAAAAATATACCTAAGAGTTAAAAAGTTATGCATATAACACATAAAACATACCCCTTATAACTCTTTATTTCCTGATTCATTATACATAATTATATTGTCTGCTCATAAGATACTTATAGAACTTGCAATAAGATTTTAAAAACCCTCTAAATGGTTAATATTTCTAGTATGATTATTTATCACAGTCCTGGTTTATATAAAGCTTTATCAATTTATCAATGAAGAGGTCATAGTTCAACTATTAAATAGAAATATGCTTTTTAGTTCTAGAAACATAAATGTGACTATGATATTAACTCCTTGCAGTATATCTACCTAGAAGGCTTTAGTTTTTTATTTTATAGTGTATAAACTAAAATGCTAGAGTGAAAATTATTGATTGGCAAAGAAATTCTAAATAAAAACAAGTCAAATTAAATTGCTAGAAGGCAGAGAAGTCCTATACTACTCATTTGTCAAACTGACACTTAACTATCAGTAGCAGTGCATTATTTTAAAATAAATACTATATCTATCCAGGCACTACAATGTTGTAATATGAAATGCAACTATTTGCCTTCAATCAAACTTGACAATTATTATTCTATGTTTGTTATTATCTTCAGGTGATAGGAGTAAGATTTCAAAAATGAAGTTTGCTGCAAAGAACATTAAGGTTAAAAAAAAAGTTGTAGAACAAGATCCTCTAGAATAAGATTTTTTTTTAGAACTTTGAAAGTCATTGATGTACATATGAAAACAAAAATGGGTTACAATCCTAATCCCCATTATATCCTTAACATGTTAAGATTAAAATGGAGAACCTAAAAGTTTATTTAATGTCAACTTGTTCCTGAAGTATATCAATACATAAACCCTATTGCTCCACAAATTGGTAGATCAAAACAGCCTCGTGAATATTTTGTGTGTATTTTGCTGTATTTTAGTTATTTCAAATAATTTTATATGTGTCAATCATATGGATATTGAAATAGTACCCCACAAATACAAACACATTAATTTTTTTTAATTGTTTGGTTTTAATTTTAGTATTTTAGGAACTTACAGAAGTATTATTTTATTTCTTTTGTAGCATTGTTCTTTATATTTTGAATAACAATAATCAATTTATACCCCTAAGTAACTCCTTCTGATTGTCTGAAACCTTTAAAGTAGAATAAAATGTTGATCCATATCAATCTTTCTCTGTGTTTTTAACATTTAATTATTTTATTCAACCTGGAAATAAGCTTCCAAGATTAAGTCTCAGAAATCTCACTACCTTAGTGTCTGTATAAGTTTTAAGAATTTCTTTGTCCCTGCTGCATTGTTTACGCTCTAAAAATGAATGCTATGACTTGTTAATATTTTACCCGATGACTAGTATATTACTAAGAAAATACAAAAAAATGGAAAATAAATCTAAGTGATGCTATGTGAATATCTGTCATTTATATTCATTGTCAATGTGTATGTCTCTGTTCTCTGTATCTGATTCATCCAGCATATTTGGTGCTCTACCATATAATACGATGCAATGTCTCAAAGTTTTTTCTCATCACATAGTTATTAAACTATTATTTGAGTAAATTGACTTTTGCTCCTTTTTAGCAAGATCCAGACTTAAATGTGCTTGTTTGAGGCCTGATCAATACTGTGCTAACTGCTCCATTAATCCTCTCCCACTGCTTTTCTCTCTCATTTTTCTAGAAAGCTGTTCACTGTTGTTACCTCACAGCAGATAATTGATTTTCTAAGGTAATAACTTTAGAAGCTTATCACTGATTTTTTCCTTTCCCTCAACTGCAGGACCCAATCAAGTTTTGAACCATAGTCCTCATTTCTGATTATCTAAAATGGATCATTCTGTAGTCCAATTTAATGAAAATAAAAACAAAAAGGAAGAAAAAATAAAGAAGAAAAGTTAGGCCACACAGTATCAAATATAAATAATTAACAGGGTTTACAATCATTGGTCCGATAATTTGAAGTAATTCGGGGGATTCCTCAGCAGAGAAGCCTTCTGAAGACGATTTAAATATTTTCGTTTTACGTATTTTTCCTTTTCTTTTTTGGAGGGGTGCTGGTGATTGAACCGAGGGGCATTCTATATTCAAGTTACATCACTCCCCCAGTCATTTTTATTTATTTATATTTTTAAAACAGGATCTCCCTAGGTTGCTGAGAGTCTTGCTAAATTGCTAAGGCTGTCCTCAAACCTGTGATCCTCCCGTCTCCTCCCAATTACTGGGATTACGGGAGTGCACCAACAGGCTGGCTCCTTGTATAATTAACAATATGGAAAATGACAAAATTATATGAAGTTACAAGACACACTCAAATTATAATCATTATATAAACATAATCTGATAGATTTTGACATAAAAATTTAGGATTTAAAATTCTAAACCAAGCACCTGGATTCTACACATAATTCATCTGCTTAAGTTTTACCTCGATATAGCCCAAAGATCTGAAGGGTACATCTTGTTCTATATACAAGGACTCAGGGAAAGAATGAATAAATATTTTCGACTTGCATTTATGACCCCTGAACAATTCTGGATAAGCTCTCGTTTTCTTTGCTCAACCAGAGGGGAAAATAGAAACTGGGCAGAGAGGTACAGATAAGCCATCTAGGCATAGGTGAAGAAAAACAAGAAAGAAAAAGTCTTGATGACTAGTGGCTGCGGGTTTCTGTGATGGGAATTCTTTCACCAGGGCCAAGTTCCAGCTACCAACAGTTCAAAAACCAGTTTGCAAAATCAAGTGTTGTGTGTATGCATGTGTATATCACTTTGAAACTATGATGTATAATTACAATGCACCAACAAAACTACTTAAATATCTTAAAAATGTAGGCCTGTTAAATCCAATTCCCACATACCCTTCAGTATGGACCACACATTGTCAACATCCTTTAAAATATAAACATCAATGTAATGGTTTGGACTTAGAATGCCCCCTACCTGTCACAGAAACAAGATAGCAATGTAGAAAGTGGGGCTTGGGTGGTAAGGAGAGGTCCTAGGGGGTGTGTCCTTAGGGATTATATTGTTTCTCCTCCTCCTGCTCTCACTCTGATTTAGGCCTCCTTGATGTGAGCAGCAGAGCCCTTTTGTTCTCTCTCTCTCTCAGCTTCCCGCTGACAAGCCCTGAGCTCCCCAGACACAGCCATGTGACATAGACTGGAATCACCCAAAATTGAACAAATAAATCTTCCTTCCTCTAAGTTGTGTCATCAGTCGCTTTGGTCGTGGAGGCCACCCCCCAGATTTCAAAAGAAGGCCTGAGAAGCCAGGCAACATGTGGCAGGGTTGGAATCCCTACAGACAGGCCCAAATAGGGCAATGTGAAATTATAAAGGGAAAGCCAAAGTTGCAAGGAAAACCCCTGAGTTTAGAGATGTCAGAAATGTGGAACAACCACAGGGAAAGGCTTCAAGCAGGGAGCCATGGAGACAGGCTAGAAGCATGAGTATGCTGCCCATTGCAATCAACTAGGCCATAGGGTTGGGCTGCCAAGGTCCTTTGGAGATCGCATCTCACCATCATGTTCCCCAGACATCAGAAATGTAGCTGCAGGATCAAAAGCTTGCCCTGCTGGATTTCCATCCTGTTTTGGTCCCATTCCTTCTTTCTATGATCCTATTTCTCCCCTTTGGAATGTAAATGTTTAGTCTGTGTCATTGTACATTGGATGCATGTAACTTGCTTTTTGTTTTTACAAGGGCTTACAGCCAAGAGTTTACCTTGAGTCTCAGAGGATATTTTAGACTTTGAGCTTTTGAACAATGGCTGGAACCATTAAGACTATGGGAATTCTTGAGATGGATTAAATATATTTTGCATTGTGAGGTGGCCATGAATTCTAGGGGGTGAGGGGAAGAGTATAATGATTTGGATTCAGAATATCCACTTAATCCTCAAGGAAATAAGGTAGCAAAGTAGGAAGTGGGGCTTGGTTGCTAAGGAGGGGTCCCTGAGGGAGTGGTCTTGGGAGGAGTATATGGTTCTTCTTCCCCCTGCTTTTTCTTTGCTCCTAGACTCCATGTGAGAAGCAGAGCCCTTGTCTCTCTCTCTCTCTCTTTCTCTCTCTCTCTCTTTCTGTCTCCACCTCCTGCCACCATGTCCTGAGCTTGGCAGACCCAGTCTGACACTTAACTCTGGAATCTCCAAAAACTGTGAGTAAATAAATCTTCCTTCCTCTAAGTTGTGTGGTCAGTTGCTTTGGATTACAGCAGTGAGAATGTTGGCTAAGATAATCAGTTAGGTTTTTCACATTATTTTTAAAATTATTCAAAATATAGGTCCCCATAAGTCTTTTGTAGTGTTTAGACACACACACACACACACACACACACACACATACACACACACACACAGTCAACAATTTGCCCTGATTAGTTCTCTTCAATGATATTGCTAAAGCAGTGTGTGCTAGGATCTTCTTGTACACTCCCACTCTAGCTTAAGGAATGATCAAATATATAATCACTACTCTTACCAGTCCTTCATCAAGTTATCAGCAAAGTAATAAAGTTATGGTTTTCCAGGTTTGTATTTCTGGCTCATATTTACATAACCGGCAGCTTATTAACAGCTTATATATTTCTAATAACCCCTTTTTATAGGTTACATTATTATCAATAATTAAGTAACTAGCATTACATGTTTTAATATAATGAGGATGTTGAGTATATTAATGATTATACTCATTGTTGACCATTGCCAGTCAACATGATGAGCAATTTAATCAATAACAAAAAATTGGGATAAACTATAAAGATGTATTTGTCACCACTCATATAATTTCAGTTCTAGCATTTTATTTCATGTGAGTAGATAACTGTTCTTTTATTGAAGACTCAGTCAACCATTCTCAGGAGTACTGAAAACACAGAGTTGCTACAGAGGTTTATAGATACTGGTAATCTTGCCTGTGAAGCTACAGAAGCAAGAAAACTCAATGTATTTTTCCAATACACACACGGATTTTTTTCCAGGCATCACAAACTATAGAGAAAATTGAGAGAATGGTTGTCTAACTCAATGAGAGCTTTTAAAAATGTCAGAGCCCTTTTTCAATTCATATCATAATATTGCCCTCCCTGATCTTCCATACTTGTGGGTATCGATGCATAAACAAATCTTTCCCTTTGCCTTAAGTCATATGTTCAAGCAAAATTAATACAATAATGTTAACAATCATGTTAAATTTAAAGCTTCCATAAATGAAGAAACAATGGGTCAAAATTTAACTTGGAAAATGTAATTTTATATATTCACACCTTAAAAAAGTTATTGCAGTTCATTGATTTTTGAAGAACTTAATAGCTGAATAGTAATAATCCTTAATCTGCTCTAAACATTGAAATTGTGCAGGCTGCTATTTTATTATATGAATTTGCTGAATAGGCTTTATTTAAACTAAATCAGCAATTTTTTAAAAATTAGTATAAAAATAAATTATTCTACTCTCAATTAGTATCACCATTTATAATTCACATTTCAGCACTATTTTCTTCTTTAAACTCCCAGTAAGCTGTCATCCATGTTTTGGGGAATGTAATGGTTTTGATTTAGAATGTCCCCCTAGCCCTCGGAGAAACAAGATAGTAATGTTGAAAGCAGGGTGGGGGCTTGTTGTAATCTCAACAGTGGATAAACCCATAGATTTATCTGGGTGGTTGCCTGGGCTGGCAGGGTGTGGCTGGAGAAGGGGGGACCCCATAGTCTTTGTTCTCCTTGCTATGCTCTCTCCCTATCTCTTTCTCTCTCTCTCTCTCTCTCTCTCTCTCTCTCTCTCTTTCTCTCTCTCTCTCTTCAGCCTTTGTGAAGTGAGTTGGGAATATCCAGAAATACAAAAATTACAAGGCATGCCAGTAAGTTAGAAAAAAAAAGTCTGGAGATAAAAGGCAGACATTATAATTAAATTTAAACATGGCCAGATGTTGGAATTATTAGGCAAGTAATTTAAAATAACTTTAATATGTTAAAGACCCATGTAGGAAAGCCATTGAAACCTTGGGTTGCTGAAATCTTCCACACTCCCAAAAAGGGCCTGTCATTCCAGCTGACCCTTTACTGGCTACTGGAGAATGAGCCCTGAGTTCTTTTGCTTGTCTAATGCCTTGGGCCAACTGGTACTTTAAAATAATTCATATTAATAAGTTAATACATAATGAATGCTTATTTTTGTTCTAGAAATCTGGAGTCTAAAAGATACTGTAAGTTCTATGTAAATAGTATACAATCAAAATAAAATACACAAAACTCTCTAGATACAAAGGCTTGGGTGAACTCCTGGTCCCATGTGTTATTTCATATTGTTACAGAAAAATTAAACACACCTGTTTAACTTCACTTAGGAAGCCTGCAAGTTTGGTCCTGATTTATCCTAATTTTCCCATGTGCCCTTCCTTCCCCTTTGCTGATTCTAACCTATACTTTTTCACTGCATGAGATGGTTAACTATATGGGTCAACTGTGGCGTGGAGTGCTCAGATTAAACACTTCTAGGTATCTCTGTGAGGTGAAAGTGTTTCCAGATGAGATTAGAGTTTGCATGGGTGACCTCTGTAAAGCATGTTGCCTTCCAGATTCAATCTGTAGACAGGATGAATGGAACTACAAAGTAGATGTAGTAATCTACCACTTTTGCTTCACGCCTGCTTGCTTGAGTTGGGATACCTGTCTTCTCTTTACCTTGAATTATGATTTATACTATTGGCTTTTGCCATTTCTTGGGCCTTCAGACTCAGACAGAAATTATGCTACCAACTTTCCTAGATCTTTAGCTTGCAGGCTAAATGCAGGCTAAATGCAGGCTAAATGATGGCTAAATGATGAAAAGTCATGAGACTTTTCATCCCCCATAATTGCATGAGTGAATTCCTCATAATAAATTTCTTCATATATATGTATGTGTACACACATAGAGAGAACACTTTTAATAAGGGGCTCTATTAAAGCCAAAGATGGATTTAACCCCCTGAGCATACATGGGTGTGGCTCACACATGATGTTCAGTGTGCAATCCTAACTTGCACAGCACACACAGGTGTGGCAAAACACACCCAGCATATCGGGGCAACATACAGGCAACAGACACAAGGTACAATTCCCAGGCATGACAGCCAATGTGGCCAATATTCAGGCACAATGTCCGATGGACAGGAGCACCTTGACAACCACATGGAGTCCCTAGCAACCGAAGGATATAATTGTCAGCACCTGAGGCTGAAAACCCACAGCTTCTTCTGCCAACAAGCCTTGCCACCTGGCTGTTCCAACCACCGATAATGAGGTGGAAAACTGACTCAGCCAGCTGTGCTGGTATCAGTCAGGGAAGTCCTCACCTTTGGTTTTGGTTGAACACTGGGTAAAGTCAGGCCTGAAGACTGGGACTAGACTCACAACTGACCCAGACCTAAGATCCTGACACAGCCAGCTGAGCCCTGCAGCAAAAGCACTGCCCAACCTGCTTTCCAGGTTGTACCCATTCTCTCTCTCTCTCTCGCTCGCTCTCTCTCTCTGTCCTCTCTCTCTCATCCTTAAAATACCAAAGGCTATATGAAGTTCGAATGGAATGGTTATGAATGAAGAACCTGTCTTGGTCACGATTACAATAAATGTTCTTGAATGACTGAGACCATGTTTTACTTATTTTCCA
Source organism: Glis glis (assembly GCA_004027185.1). Taxonomy (NCBI): domain Eukaryota; kingdom Metazoa; phylum Chordata; class Mammalia; order Rodentia; family Gliridae; genus Glis; species Glis glis. The sequence continues at coordinate 6,836 of PVJS01018765.1, read as the reverse complement.
CAATCTAAGTCTTCTCAGAATGATATATATATATGTATATATTATTAATATATTGTTATATATTAATATATGTTATATATTTTTGCTCAAATAATATATTAATATGCATATATTAATATACTAATATAAATATTTATATATATTGTTTATATCTAGGTATATTTATATATAACTTATAAAACAGTAACCAAGCATATAACAGTTTTTCTAACTACTCAGAGTACTTTAGTAAATCATCAAGCCTGATTTAAATTACAAATTCAAACAGATACATTTTATCTTCTTAAGGTTTTGGCTTTCTTCCTTCCTTTCTTTCTTTCTTACCAAGAAAGAGTAAAAGTAGTTGTTTTCTCAAGCTCATATTTAAAATAACTTTTTGGAGTTAAGTATGAATATTCCCGAATTATCAGAGAAATCATTCCTGTAAGACATCCGTGCCACAGTGAGACGCCAAACCAGACAGAGGATTTTGTAGAAGTGCTTTCAGACAGACTCAGGCAGACTACTCAATTTAATCTGAGCAGGTGTTTAGAAGACTGATACATGAGTAAATATGGTAACGCTATCACAATATGAAATTTAGCTTGATATGTTACCCACTTATGTCTCTTTGTGTCAAGGGTTCATAACATTATTTAACCATTGAAACTTTGGCAGTTGTAACGGAAAAATATGAAAATTTCAGAATAGTGTTTCAAGTGTATAAGATATAATATAAATACATGATAGAGGTATAAATTATACTTAAATATAATAATAAAAATGTAAGAAATAATTTGTGATTTCTTTATTGTGGAAGCCATTGTAGCACGGTAACAGTCAGATATCACCTTCGAGAAAGTCCTGCTGGGAAAAGCACAGCTGTCCCACAGGGCCCAGTTGTGACACTTTCAGAATCCACTCCACATTCACACCAAGCAACAACTGCACTCAGAGGAGCTGTGAGCTGAAACAATCCTGCCCAACTCAGGTCAGGATCCCTCTAACCATCATCCTTGCGCTATGATTTTTCATGGTTCTGGTAAAAACCTTTATAGTGGAACACTGGAGTCTGAGGTTTTCTCTTCTCTAAACTTCCCATACATTTCCCCATACACACACACACACACACACACACACACACACACACACACACACTACAAATTCAAAATATATATACTTTGTATTTTTAATTATTTTTTGGTATCTACCTCCTGGAGAACTCAAACTGACACATTAACTCAATACTAACTATTCATTATGCTATTAGCTCACTGAATATTATAATTTCATAGTTATGCTGTATCCATCTAAGGGTGTTCAAAGACCCTCGAAAAAGAATCTCTCTGCTAAGCCAGGGACCTAGAATAACGGTGAGGAGTATTGGAGAATCTTATGCCAAGTCCTGAAAAAAATATATTTGTTTAACATTATCTTATTTGTTTTATTTCTTTATGCCAACTGATTCTGTTTTATTTGTGGATAAACATAGAGATATTCACTCATATTTTTAATATAAATAACATCGTACATTTTTGGAGTTTATAAATGTAATTTTCGCCCCACTTTCTCACCCTGCACAAGAGTCAATTCAAGATGGATCAAAGATCTGGAAATTAAACCAGAGACCTCGCAGCTACTTGAAGAGGGCATAGGTCCAACTCTTCAACACATAGGCACAGGAAAAAACTTCCTCAATAAGACCCCAAAGGTACAAGATGTTAAAATGAGGATCAATATGTGGGATTGCATTAAACTGAAGAGCTTCTGGCAACAAAGGAAACTATCAAGAACCTCAACAGAGAGGTGACAGAATGGGGGAAGATCTTTGCCAGCTACTCCTCTGATAGAGGACTAATATCTGGAATATACAGAGAACTCAAGAAACTCACTGCTAAAGAAACAAACAACCTGATCAAAAAATGGGCAAGTGAACTAAATAGACAATTCACAAAAGAAGAAATACAAATGGCCAATAAATGTATGAAAAAATGTTTAACATCATTAGCAATCAGAGAGATGCAAATCAAAACTACCCTGAGATTTCACCTAACCCCAATTAGAATGGCAATCATTACAAACACAAACAACAACAAATGCTGGCAAGGATGGGGAAAAGTAGGAACCCTAATACACTGTTGGTGGGATTGCAAATCAGTGAAACACTTTGGAAAACAGTGTGGAGGATCCTCAGAAGAATGGGAATGAACCTACCATATGACCCAGCAATATCACTTCTAGGCATCTACCCAAAAGAATGGAAACCAAACTACCAGACTAATGCATGTGTATCTATGTTTATAGCTGCACAATTCACAATTGCCAAACTATGGAACCAGCCAAGATGCCCATCAACAGATGAATGGATTACAAAACTATGGGATATGTACACAATGGAATTTTACGCAGCCATAAAGAAGAACAAAATTACATCATTTGCAGGAAATGGACAGAATTAGAGAACATTATGCTAAGTGAGATTAGTCAGACACAAAAAGTGAAAAGTCGGATGCTGTTCCTAATATTTGGGAGCTAGGGAGAATAGGGCATAGGAGGGAATTCAGACAGAGTTGGAGAAAGTCTTATGTGAGTAAAGAAGGTGACCTATCTGAGGGAGATGGGAGGGTGGAAGAGGGAAACACCCTAATGCACAGGATGTACATACACAAACTTGCCAAAGTCAGTCACTATGCTGAGCATGAGAAGGAGGGTAGGGGGAGGGAACGGGGGTGGGAATCGGGGGAGGGCTAATTAACAGATGTATGCATGTATACTTCTATTATCCTGAAAACCATCAAGTTGTATTAATAAAATGCACCAATAAAAAAGAAAAAAATAAAAACAAAAACAAAAAATAAATATAATTTTCTTCAAATAATACTTTGTATGTTACATGTAAATATATATAGTAAGTTACCAAAAATGTTTCTCACTCTAATTTTAATTTCAACCCTACTGCTTACTCTTCTAAGAAGTACACACATGTACGCACATAGGTGTATGCAGCACACCCTTTGCTATCTCTTCTTAACCTCAGGGATTATAGTCACTGTTGTTGCTTTTAAGTTAGGAACCTGAAGGTTGGTATATATTCAGTAATTTCTCAGAGAATATACAGAATGAGAGCCTTTTCTTTCAAAAAATATCCATGGAGAAATTAAAAGCAACTGCAATTTGACTTTCGTAAAAATTATGACTAATTATGGTGTATGATTTCCAGTGCTTTCATATTTAAGTGAAACTTGAGTGTTGATTGAGATATGGCCTCAGAACCACAAAAATAGACATTAATGTAAGGCAAAACTAGATTTCATGGGGCCCTGTTCTTTACTTCTAACCTATGCTATAAATTTAGTATCCATGGCTTATTCTCATTATTCACATTTAAGTTTGAACCACATCTCTCCAAGTTAGTAATATCTCAATTTTATTTGCTAGCAATTACTTTTTCACCCCCAATTACTTGACACCTTAAAATCCAATAAGCTTCAAGTATATTTTTAAAAAACATATACAAATTTGTGAAACAAAAAATTAAATGGACTTTATTTCCATTTTTATTTAGGCACTAACAAATTGGAACTACATATTAATCCACCAATAGAAACGAGCTTATGTTGAAATCATCAGCCTGAAGTAGTCCTCTCTGACCAGAGAAACTTCATGTTATCTTAATGCATGTTTCTTTTTTATGGAAACAAAGTTCATTACTTTAAACTTTAGTCCCTGGACTTTGTTCTAACTTTTTAGCCCATCTCTTTCTTCTGTTTTCTTTTACCATTTCATTCTATTCATATTTTAATGATTTCTTCTCTAGAACTCTTGGCATTGTTGCAGAGTTCACTAAATTCTCCTTTTGATATTGCACCTAGCAGTATTGAATTGGTTCATATTATTAGACACAAACATGCTACAGTGTAGATTGTGTAAAAATCATATTTGTTAAGAGCACGCAGCTGCAAGTGTCCTGACAGATAAACAACCTCTAAATATTCTTGGCAAGCAAAGTGGATCCATAATACCTTTGGGCAGAATAAAGGTGTGATAGAAGCAATGTTTTAGCCATTGAAGGCTGTGGGGGTCCTGAGGGAGTACAGTCTGGTGGATGATGTACGCTCATCCCACACAGGTGTAAGGTATGACTAAGCAAAACACAATGCTCATGTGCTTGTCATGCCGATGTGGATTTGCTCCATATACACACACACTTGTCCACGCCAAGGACATATAATGCATGCTCATGTCCAGCTTACGTGGACATGTGCCTTTTTGCCCGGAACCCTATATAAGGGATGGACCAGAGAATAAAGTTGCTGTTTGTTCTCCTCTGAATGGCAGCTCTGTGCTCTTTCTTCATCCTGGGAATCTCACCACCTGCAACCACAGCTGGTTCCTGACTGGGCCCCTGACAAAGACCAAAACTTATGGAGATGTTGTAGTTAAGAAATCAATTTGGCATCTGCTCTAATAATACAGAAATTATCATTTCTTTTATTATGATCTAGATGATACAGATATCAAATTGTAATGCTTTACATCTGCTAGAGAACTTATCATTAATTGTCCTAGAAGTTCAATATTCTAAAACATTAGAGCCTTTAGTCTAAGAGAAAAAGCACTCACTAATTATATTTATAGGGACAATAAATCTGTTGAAGGAAAGGCAATGAAGGACTGAATATTACTTTCTTCATTTAACTGGAATAGAAAGAAAAAATCATCACAGAAAACCAATTAGTCCTGTAAGGGGTCCACTTTAGAAAAGATGCAGATGTTTTATTTTTTAGTTATTTTTCATCTAAAATAGTAGACAGAAAAATCTCATACTGTAATCTTAATGTGAATGTTTTATAAACATAAAACCAGTAATCGTTTATGCCTACCAAGAAATATATTTTTTATATTATTAACTAAATATTTTAGCTGTTCCCTGGCAAAAAAAATAACTCCCAATAACACCACAATGCAGATTCCATCCCAAAGAGGAGGAAGACTCAAACCTTTACTGATGAAACAGTCACTGAAAAATCTTGTCAAAGAGAAGTGAACTTTCTAGAATCACAGCCAGATAGTAATTTTTGGGTACCTCAGAGAAAATATAGTTAAAGATCTTTGATACATAGATAGTCAAGTTTCTATTTAAAGCCTTACCTTTAGAAAATTATAATTTCAAGATTTCATATAAATATTATAAAATCTGAGTAATAAAATGGCACCTTACAACTCAAATGGACAAGAAACATGGAGTACTATGTTTCCCTCAGAAGAATGATCAGGTAACAGAAAAATAATATGAAAAATTATAAACAAAAATATAAATATAATAAAGAGCAAAATATGGACCTAGAAAAGTATTTCTTTAAACTATTGAATAGCCAAATATAGCAATCTCCTAGTGAGAAATACTAGACATCTATCTTTCTCTTTTCATTTTACTATATACCCCAAAACATTAGGTTTTACTTTCTTTTTTATTTTTCAAACTGCATTTCATTAGTATTTTATGGTATATTTACTATATATGCCTGGCATTTTAAAAGTATTACATCAACTACTAAAAAGAGATATGTTGGCAGGACACTAAAACATAAAGAACTAACATACTTTAAATTGGTATATAAACTCAATTTACCATAGTGTTCATCTTCTTAATGACATTTCATTGCTGCTTACTTAAAAAAAACTATTTTATATGCATATACGTTTGTATTTATATAATGCTTTAAAAATACAAAACTTTGAAGATTATGAAGTCCATCACCACAGTGCTTTAACTAATGACTATACCTACTATGGCATGTCCTCTTTAAAATACTTCTACGTATCCATTCAAAAGCCACTTTAATAAACACAGTGTGATAATTATGATAGAGCAATACCAAACTTAGCTATAAGACAAAGCATCTGTGGGGTTTTGCATATTAAATAATGTGTGATTTGAATTTATCAGCAAAATACAAGTTCCTTGAGTAGCCACCTCAGTTTGAGTAGGGTCAGGTTAATTACTTGGACAAAGATTGCTTCACTGGTTAACAACAGCAGGAGAATAATTTTTTTCCTGTGAAGTCTTTTGTACCAGGGACACAGTTAACATCTACTTATTAAATGATTTTCTTTAATAAATGGCACCATTACTTTGAGATGTTCAGCATCTGATTATAAAGAATTATAATTGCATGCAGAGAAATTCATGAACAAGAAGGTATATACAAGTTTTGATAGTTTTGTTTCTAGCATTTAGCAATAAAATTTTCATTGTTCATTAACAAATATTCTCTTAATTTGTGGTCAAATTATGCTACATAACTCACAAGGTAAATTCAAGACACATAGTAATGTGGCTAATAATCGAGGTCTGTGTAATCCAAAACAGAAAAAATAAATTTGATTATCACTAAAAAAAGAAGTTATTATTTATTTTATTTTTTTGAGTTCCAAGTACATTTATTTATTTTTTTTTATGTTTTTATTGGTGCATTGTAGTCTCACTTCACAATGAGTATCAGTTTGGTGTTAACATACATGCACACAGCTCTTGGTGTCCCTCCCCCCGCTTCCCCCTCCGCCTTCCCCCCACATGTAGCACTGAGAATGATGTTGGTATAATCTCACATATACACATTGTTTATGACAGTAATTCCATGGATTCACTACTTTATTACCCTTCCCCTTCCCTTGTATCCCTTCCCTAGCACCTCTGAGGGTTCTCCATTGTCATTGGAGACCCTTTTGTGTCCCCACTACTCCCTATATTGCGCATATTAGTGAAAAAATATGACCCTTCATTTTGTGTGATTGGCTAATCTCGCTTAACATAATGCTCTCCAGATCTTTCCATTTTCTTGCAAATGCTGTTA